>JAKCPI010001837.1:0-40364 GCA_023213315.1 Euborellia annulipes | reverse complement strand
AATATCTAATCAAAAAAAAAATCTAAATTAATTTTTAGGTCAAGTTGTTTACGATTTTTACACAACATTCATTCCTCTTTTTTTTTTTTGTACTCTCTCTCCTTTTCATTCACCTGGAAAAGTATTTACGGGATAAGAAAATTCCTGGCTAAACCAAGCAACCAACTTCCAGAGTGTGAATTGATCAAAGAGACCTTGAAAATGCTTTATAGAGAAGGAGCCGAAGGGAGGGGGGGGGGAGAGAGTGATTCATACTTTTTGATCTCACCTTAGATCGAATTATTTTTATCTCAAAGGCAAAAAAAAAAAACTAATCTGGCATGTGATTTATTCGATTTCTACACTTTATTTTTTTTTTTTTAAGCGTTATTTTATTTTTTTTATTTTTCTCTTTTCGTCATGAGCGATTATTTTCTGAATTAAATATTTCGTAAATTAGCTTGAGGGTAAATGTTCAATTTAACAGGTGAATTGATTTTTTTTGGGGGGGGAGTAGCTGGAGGGAAATAGCAGGCTGAAAATTCCGGGTTGGTCAACCACCTGTCATTTAATTGTTAAATTATATTATTGCTAGTCCGCGTGCGGCTCTCGTGGCTAGCGTGCTGGCCATACCAAGGGTCGCGGGTTCGAATCCCCAGGCAGTCCGTCACTGAGCGATTGCCAATCAGAATAGCCTTCGCCTTTCGGGCATTGATAACCAAACTGTTTTCCCCAGTCCAGGAGCAAATTTTTCTAATTGTATCAACTGCAGCGGACCCTTCTGCTAGGAATGAACGAGCGGTAAATCTGCAGATCGTCAGCATACAAATGGTAATTGCAGTCAATAACCCTCGAGATGTCACTTATATAGATGGAAAACAAAAGAGGTCCAAGCACCTGGGGGACACCACGATTAGTTCTCAAAAAGGAGCCAATACCACTCGAACCAATAACAACAGCTTGCTCCTGGCCTGTCAAATAAGATTGAAACCAACCAATCGCACTTCGCGAGAAATTCAGCCTAGCAAGCTTAAACAAAAGCAAATCTAGATTTACTGTGTCAAAAGTGTTACTAAAATCAAAGAGTAGCAAAATCGAAAGTCTCCTCCCATCAATTTCCCGCAGCAAATCCTGTGTAACCTTCAAAAGAGCCGTCTGAGTACTGTGACCCCTTCTAAATCCGGAAATCATTCAGATTATTTAGATTTAAAAACTTGTTAACCTGTTTAAAAACTATCTTTTCGAATATTTTGGAGATAGCGCACAAAAGGGACACAGGACGGTAATCATCAGGACCAGACGGACTCGAATTCTTGGGTGTGGGACGTATAAGGGCTCTGTGAAGAAAGGTGCCCATTCATCAAAGACGCATTAAAAATATCTTAATTATGATCTATACGTATATGCAATCTAATGGCGGTGTGGCCGTCTGTCTGTCTCTCTTTACCCAAACAGCCCCATCCCCGACCTCTCTGACAAAAAAAAAAAAATAATAAAAATTTAATTATATAACAATCTTGATTATTTTTCATTTAAGAGATTTAATTATTTTAATTAATTTTAATTGGCTTTAATTTTTCATAAAGAAAGTCAAAACTCAAATGATGCAAATTCTGAATTTTCTAGAATTTTTCTCGCCTCCCCCTTGTGAGGATTTTCGGACCCAAGTATTAATATTTTTCTGGACTCTCCACGTAATCACTTCTATAAGAGTGCAAAATTTTTTTTCAAAATTCTAACGGGCAGTTGGTCAAACAGATTACGCCGACCCCGCACCGCGGGATTAATAATGGCGAGGACAGAAGAAGAAGAGTTGGTCAGCATAACAGACGGATACTCCGTTATTATATACCGTATAATTAATATAATATAGATTACAATCCATTTAGATTTTATTTAAAATAATACTTTTATTGAATGAATAAAAAAAGAGCCAAGCAAATTGACATGGCAAAAGAATTTTTTTTTTTGTTTCAATTAAATATTAAAGAAATTGAGTTATAAAATCTCACAAATGAAAAACATTAATTGGCTTTATAAAAAGAAATTTAAAAAAATTTTTTTTCAATTCATACCAATTAGTTTTGTTTAGAAGAGATTTCATATAATCATACGGAATTCCAGACAGACTTTTCATTGAGCAAGCAAAACAAAATAATACAATACTGCTATTAAAGTTAAATAAAAGTCTATGTTTGTATTGATATTGAATAACGTATAAGGTCTAAAACTAAACAATGGATGTCCATTATAGAAATGCATGAGAACGTCTAGACATAAAGAACTGGTGTGACTTGTCGCATTACTTTCGGTAATCGAAAGTTGTGTTCCGTGCTTGTCATACCAGATTTTTTTTGTGTCGTGATATATTTAGTTTCCGTCGATATATTAAAATTTATAAACATGGGAAAATATTTATATTTTGTTATCATGGTAACCATTTCTTCCGTCTTTCCTACACAAGTACAAGAGTAAAGTGTGCTTCAAACAATTATGAGGGCAAAATGAGAATATACCTTTTAAAGAGCATCTAAAAAAATAATTGATTTTTTAATTTTAATCAAACTCGTTAGAGCGAATTTTGAGAAAGGAAAAAAGTACTTCAGTAAAGTACTAGTATTCTTTGGCCGATTTTGTTCAAAAGCTTATTTTCGAGTATCAGAGTGCAGGACAGCAATTAATATTTCAATCTAATTCAAGAAGAGCGCTCATCTAACACCTTCAAGTGGAATATTATTTGATGGAGAGATTGAACATGGAATCAGCTCTGATGATGGTCATATATGCGACCGAAACGTTGGCCCTGGCACTTTACATTTAAATAAAAATTGAAAAACGATTAGCTGCGTTGCTCATTGGAGATGTACTGATGCTTAAATAAACCATATTATCAGCTATACACCTCAATTAAATTAATATTTCACTTGATATGTGAAAAAAAGAAAATTTCATTTATATTTATCAAGTGAAATTTCTTTTACTTGAGGGCAGTGCATCATCAATACCAATAAAGATCCATTCCATGTCAACTCAACACACCCATTTTTCCTCACCATCTCAGATTTTATTGAAATTTGGTATACTTCTACTAGGTACTAAGACTAAGAAGAATCCCAATTTTTAAATAGTTATCTCCCGCCGCTTCCGATATATGACTATGTAAAGTTTTCAAAAAGTCGCGAAAAAAGTGTAAACGTTGAAATAATTTTTTCATTAAGGCCCTTGCATAAATTGTTATATGTCATTCGAAAGAGCATTTAAAATGCTGCAAAATGACACCTCTTCCAGCTCTCTAGCTCAATTAGGACAGCTTCCAGAGCAATTTAAAAAATCAACGTTTACACTTTTTTTCGCGACTTTTTGAAAACTCTATCGGAAACGGCAAGAGATAAAAATTTAAAAATTGGGATTTTTCTTAGTCTTAGTACCTAGTATAAGTATACCAAATTTTAAGAAAATCTGAGATAGTGAGGAAAATTTTCTTCTAAAATTGTGTTGATTTGGCATGGAATGACCCTAAAGTTTCTTAATAAAAGGTTTATCTTTAAAATAAAGTTTTGAAAGATTACAGATACAACAGAAGTAACAGTTTATTCTCATTTTACCAGTGAAAGTGAAGTCTTATTAAGAGCGCTTTACCCTTGTACAGTGAGGGACAATATTAAGTCCCACCCATGCGTTTTCCCCTTGTGATTATTTCATTGTTTTTAAAAAAATATTATATATTTTTTAATGGAAACTTTCATGGCTCAAATTTAGATACATTCCAATAAAGATTTTAATTTTCTTTTATAAAAACAATGAAATAATCACAAGTAGAAAACGCATTGATGGGACTTAATATTGTCCCTCACTGTTGAATTCCCCTGAATTCAAAAAAGTGATTTTCGCAACATGGTCTGTCTGTGAACAAAATATCTCAAGAACTGAAAGAGCTATGCAGTTGAAATTTTATCAGCTAGTTTAAATTTCAACCTGCCAACTCTTTTCATTCTTGAGAAATTTTGTTCGCAGACATTTAGACTCCAGCACAGAGCACATCTTTCAATTACCGATCGTAAGAATGTGGCTAGTCACACCAGATCTTTTAAAAATACTTTATATCATTTTATGATATTGTTTAATTATATTAAATTTTCACTCGAGTGTTGCTTTTAATTTAATAGAGTAATTTTATTAGCAGCCACATCAGGCGTTTTATTTAAACATTAAATTAAATAGGGAGAAAGAGAGACCTTTTGAAATTATTAATTTCATCCCCTGAGTATGTTTTTACTTTCTCTTAGCCTATATATGAAATATATAGGAGAGAAAGTATTGCGATCATGTCAAAAATTCGATGTCGAGATTTTGATGGATATACATGTTTTGAGGTCCCCTGAGTCCAAAAAAGTGGGTCCCGCAAATTGGTCTGTGTGTGTGTGTGTGTGCGTGCGTGTGTCTGTATGTGTGGACAGATTTTTAGCATGAAGGAATTGAGCTACCGGATTGAAATTTTATATTTAACTTAGGTACCTTTGAAGAATCTCAAAATAAGCTTTTGAACAAAATCGGCCAAAAAGTACTAGTACTTTACTGATGTACTTTTTCAGTTTTTTTCGATTTTCTCAAAATTCCCTCCAAGGATTTTTTTTAAAATTCATAAATTAACTATTTTTTAGATGCTCTTTAAAATGTATATTCTCATTTTGCCGTTGAAATCTTCTGAATACCACTTTACTCTTGTTCTTCATAGGAAAGATAGAACTGGTTGCCATGGTAACGGAATTTAAATCTTTTTCTTTTTATTAGATTAAAAATCAATTATTATTTAAATTCCCATTTTTTTACTTTCTCTTACCTATGTATATATGTAATATATATATATAGAGAGAAAGTATTGGATTCATGTCAAAATTTCGATGTCGAGATTTTGATGGATCTTCACGTTTTGAGGTCCCCTGAATCCAAAAAAGTGGTTTTCGCGACATGGTCTGTCTGTGTGTGTGGTGGGTGGGTGGGTGGGTGTGTGTGTGTTCAATTTTAAGCATGAAGGAATTGAGCTACGAGGCTGAAATTTTATATATAAGTTAAACACCCCCGGGACCGGAAAAATAAGCTTTTAACCAAAATCGGCTAAAGAGTACTAGTACTTTACTGATGTACTTTTTCAGTTTTTTTCGATTTTCTCAAAATTCGCTCTAACGATTTTGATTAAAATTCAAAAATCAATTAGTTTTTAGATGCTCTTTAAAATGTATATTCTCATTTTGCAATTGAAATCTCCTGAAGACCACTTTACTCTTGTACTCCATAGAAAAGATAGAAGATATGGTTGCCATGGCAACAAAATATAAATATTTTGCCATACTTATAAATTTTACAACTTGAAAATCGAATGTACCGTACTGTCGGAAACTAAATACATGTCGACACAAAAAATCTGGTGAGACAAGCACAGTACACAACTTTCGATTACCGAAGGTAAGAGAAAGTTGTGTGCTGTGCGCCAGTCACACCAGATTTTTTTTTTTATTTCTGTTTTAATTGTTTCAAAGAAAACATATATATATATCTCTCCCACTTGCAAACATTATCGTCTCTCTCTACTCTTTTTAAATTCCCTTTCCACCTTATCTTCGCATAGAAACAATGTTAATTTCCTATAGGGATTTGTATGTTAATTTCGATTCAAAAGGGGGTCCCCTTTGGAACTTTTTACGCATTTAAAATTTTTTTTTTCCAATTCTTATGAAATTTTGTATTTATTTAGGATTCTATATTGTGTATAAAATGTCCAAATATGAGATTAAAATTTTGAAAAATAACCATAGTTTATTTGAAGCAGTCAACATTTAAAATGCAAGTTTGAAACAAAGGTGCTATCGGAAACTAAATATATCTCGACACAAAAAATCTGGTGTGACCAGCACAGTGCGCAACTTTCTCTTACCGAAGGGTAAGAGAAAGTTGTGTGCTGTGCGCCAGTCACACCAGATTTTTTTTTTTATATATAATCCTAGCTATCATTAATCATGGATCGTATCCATGTTCTTTCCCAGGGGTTTAAATTCTTGTGGAAAAGCAACAGCAACAACATCTGCTGCTTATTTTGTTCGCACGTTATTTTAATTACATTAATTCTTTTTTTTTCCTTGGGGGGGGGGTGGGATTAAACGCATCACGGGATTTTTCTTTCACCACTTGAACTGAACGCCTTTAAGTGGCACACTCTAAATTTATTTGCTTTAATAAAATACAGCTGTTGTTAGGACAAACTTTTTCTTAATGGAGTAAGTAGCTTCGTATAAATGTCATTGAATGAAGTCTGCAACTCAGTAAAGTTAAAATATCAATAATATACATAGAAAGAAGACATTAAATTAATTTAATTTCTACACATGTGAAGACTTTATTCCTGACAGTGACAGGATTTTAATTAAATTTATATTCAAACGCTTTCCTGAACATTTTTCTTTTTTTTAATCTAATATTATTAATAATACATCGTAAAGCCTAAAATGATAACGTTATCTTTTCTCCAAATTCGCTCCAACGATTTTGATTAAAATTCAAAAATCAATTATTTTTTAGATGCTCTTTAAAATGTATATTCTCATTTTGCCATTGAAATCTTTTGAAGCACACTTTCATAGCAAAGATAGGGGAATTAGTTGCCATGGTAACAAAATATAAATATTACAATTGGAAGATTTTCGCTGGATAAATATAAATATTTTCCCGCTTTTGGGGCTTGGTTTAGGGGTTAGCGTGCTCGTATACCAAAAGTCGCGGGTTCGTAAAAAAATTCGACTTCGAGATTTTGATGTTTGTCCATGTTTAGACCTCCCTGACAATTGTGAGTCCAAAAAAAAAAAAAAAAAAAAAAAAAAAAAAAAACATTTTGGGCATTATGCCTGTGTGTATGAACACGATTGCTTAAAAACCAGAGCAGCCAGATCGATGAAATTTGGTATATACTTCTTCAAGGGCGTTTCAAGAAAGTTTTTTTCAAACATTTGATAAATTTAAGATTATTTTAGGTCAGTTATAAATCATTTTTTTTTTTTAGCTAGAGTAAATTATTATATTTTACTTTCTCTTTTCTTTTTACGAATGAATGAATTTTAGAGAGCCAAAGAACTATAGAATATCGTAAATATATGTTTTTTGCATTCAGGGATATCTAAAATTGTATTAGGGGTGACCAAAGAAAAAAAAAAATTGAAAAAATTCGATTTTTCTAAACTTTAAGCCGTTTGCGGCACGTCTAAATGACCTCCGTTTGGGCTGAAACTTTAAATTTATATGTATTATAAATATCTGTATAATTTGACGGGATGTCGCCTTAAAAAAATCCAGGTAATATAAAATTAGAGCCGCTTTAGAGCACATTTTCTATTAAAATTTTGTTTTCTCTATAGCTCTAAAATCTGACGTGATGGGGCAAAAAACTGATGGCATTTTTGGAATCAGCACTACCCAAATACCCAGAAATAGATTCAAATTCTCAGTCAACAAAAAAAAAGTTACTTTTTGTTGCCCTGTGTAATTTGTATTATAAAGCTTAAATATCTAGTCGTGGCTTGGGTCCCATGGGGGGGGGGTTGAGCCCACAGGCCCTCCCCCTGGCTACGCCTATGTACTCTTTGCACTAAAATTGAAGATTTCTATTAACTTTCGGAGTAAACACTTCACCTGGAAGTAGTTCTTAACCTAAAAAGTTTTTTCAAAAATTTTGAAATTTTCAATTTTGTTGACATATTTATATATATATTATTCGCTAATGTCCGTCTGTCTGTCACGCTCTATTTAGGCAACTTCCCGTTGGAATTTTGAAACGAAATTTTATATGCATAAAGAGGATCTTCTAAGGATTATAGGAAAATTATTTTCATCCCGAAATTCCTATAACTTTTTGAGTTATTAATTCTTAAAGTTACGATTTCTCCCATAGGAAATGTATAGAGAAATATTTATGTATTCTTTTGCGAAGTCCCCCTGTCTAGACGGGAAGCTTCTCATAATTAAGAAAAGGCTGGAGGGGGGTCCAGGGGGCGAAACCCCCCCGGCTAGGCGCTCCTATTTTAAAAAGATTTTATTCTTTGACATTTTTTCGAATAGTTTTTGAAATAATCAACGAAGAAAAAGACATTTTTGAAGATATAAAGTAAAGTACTACCTCCAGGTGAAGTATTTACTACAAAAGTTGATAGAAATCTACAATTTTAGTGTAAGGAGTATATACCAAATTTCATCGATCTGGCTGCTTTGGTTTTTAAGCAATCGTCTTCACACACACACACACACACACACACACCATACAGACATAATTCCAATACGAGAAAGTTTTGGGGAAGTCATTCCCGATTGATTTCTATTTAGCAATCGAAAGAAATAGACAAAAAAATAAAACAACTGACTAATCAGTATTTTGAGAGTTGAAATGAACGAGCTTTGCACTCTTTTTAGACATAAAGATTAATTTGATGCAATCCCTTGCTCTCTCTCTCTCTATCTCTAATTCACTTCTAACTAAATTCACAACCCCCTTGAGTAAAAGGGCAAAAACCATCCAAGCGGTCGTGTATAAATCTTAACAGGATGAATGGATGAATGAATTAATGATGAATCGAGCAAACGGATGGAAATTAAATTCAAAAAATATATGAAATATGAACGAAAAGGGGATTTTATTTTATTTTTTCTTTATAGGGCAATTTAGAGGTTATATAACATTTAGAGAGAGAAAAAGAAGATATTATCCCGGGCGGTAAATAATCGCATTTGCTTTATTGATATGAATATATTATAGAAAATGGAATTCAAACTAGGAGATGCTTCACTTATTCGACCGAGAGCGAATCAACGATATAGTAAACAAGAACACGCTTAACCTTCGAGTTAAGAGACAAAAATGAGTTTTTTCACATATAATCTACTATCTGATTTATAAATGTTAATATATATTATTTATCTTTTATAAAAGCATAAAAATATATAAATATAGGCCAGATATAGGCTAATACTATATCGGCTGTTAGACTAGCCTGCCATCTATTGCAAGAATGCTGAACTAATTTGACAGTTGATTTTTAAATAAATCATCTAAGCTTATTTTAAAAATTTCTTAATTAATATGTGATTAATAATAACAATAAATTCATTTTTAAATTTAAAAAAAAATTAAAGATTATCGGGACAGATTGTTTTTTTGTATTTGCTTGATAACAAAAAAATTAATTACGATAATTTTTTAATAAGTCATTAAACAAATTATAGCTCGATGTCCCAATAATCTCTTATGAATTTAATTCATTTAAAAAAAAAACAGCATTGAAAAATTCCTTATAATAGTCTAGTTTTTTTTAAAGTACGTTTAGACGTCGCTCCTGAACCCCCTTAATCTCACTGTCAAGCTCTGACCAAGAATGAAATGAAATTTTGCATGACCTTCTAGATGCACGGTCGAATGTGACTCCGTCTATATCCATTTTGTTTTGCGCACTAAACTCATGGCGGGCACGCATATACACAAACACACACACACACACACGTTTTCCAGATTAATATTTATGTACAGTTGGTGTATTCTCTTTATATCTTCATACGCCCATTTTTTTTTTTTTATAATAATCAAGTAACTGTTCTTCACTCGGACATGTTGATTAAAACAAAAAAGAAAATACAACAATTTCAAGAAAGTAAAAATGAGATTTCATCGGCCCCTTATTTTTTTAATGAAAGCTCTTCTTGATTATTCTTCTCCACAGTAGTTTGTATACAAACAAATAAATATTAATGAACAATTCAGCACACATCTTTCTCTTAACTTCGGTAATTGAAAGCTGTGTTCTGTGCTTGTCATACCAGATTTTTTTGTGTGGACATATATTCAGTTTCCACCGATATATATATATTTTTTTTTTTTTTCTTTTTTAAAACATTCACACTTTTTTCTCATTCACACTCACATTCACACAGTCTTTTCGGCAACTCAGCCATATAGACTTTTTACGATATCCGTTATTAATAAATATACATATATGGGGTCCAGGCATTCTTATTTAAGCCATTTGGTATCCAATTGGCTAAATAAAATCATCGGACTGCCTGGGGTCCGAACCCGCGACGTTTGGTATATGAGGTTAGCACGCTAACCCTACGCCATGCCCCGAGGGCCACCGATATATTAGAATTCAAGATATAAAATTTATAAACACGGAAAAATATTTATATCTTGTTGCCATGACAACCATTTCTCCGAAAAGACTGTGTGAATGTGTGTGTGAGTGTGAAAAAAAATTTTCAATGGCAAAATGAGAATACAGTAGAGTCCCGGTAATCTGAACCTCCGGTTAATCCGAACTCTTTTTGCGTACGATTTTTTTTTTTTTTTTTTTTTAAGAGGAATATAAATGAAAATTAGACATTAAAGGAACTTTATTTTATTAAAAAATACGAAATATTTATTTAGAGTTTAATAACACCGACAAGTTTCACGGTTTACAACGTTATAAATACGACTTTATTATCAAAATTAACTAATTCAAGCTTACAATTCCGGTTAATCCGAACTTCCCGATAATCCGAACGACCCTCGGTCCCAATTAGTTCGGATTAACGGGACTCTACTGTATATATTTTAAAGAGCATCTAAAAAAATAATTGATTTATGAATTTTTAATCAAAATCGTTGGAGCGAATTTTGAGAAAATCGAAAAAAAGTACATCAATAAAGTACTAGTAGGCTTAGGGATGAAACGATACCACTGAGGTATTGATACTTTTACTTGATACCGGTATCGGTCGCAAAGTATCGAGTACCTACTCGGTATCGATTGAAAAGTATCGATTCTTACTCGTATCGGTCAATTTTTTTTTTCGTACAATTAAAGATAAGCAAAAACAGCAGTAAGCCAGGAGATTAAATAAAAAAATCTTTTATTTAATTTCTATTTACTGACATTTCGGTCGCCAATCACGACCTTCATCATCGGAGACCTCCGAGTAGCAAGTAGATATAATATTTTTGTACATATCAAAGTAAAAAGAAATTGTATATTAATTGCAATGAATATTAAAATACCTAAGATAATTGACAATATTCGCCTTGTTGAGGGTCGTGATTGGCGACCGAAACGTCGGCAAATAGAAATTAAATAAACATTTTTTTATTTAATCTCCTGGCTGCAAAGCCCCTGTGAGTCTTGATTAAATCCTCACAGCCATAAAACATCAAGTTCTTGAAAAAAACAACAACGACAGACAAACAGACAGACCATGTCGGTAAAACCATTTTTTTTTTTTTTTTGAATTCAGGGGACCTCAAAACGTGAAGATCCATCAAAATCTCGACATCGAATTTTTGACATGAATCCAATACTTTCTCTCTATATATATATTATATATATACATAGGTAAGAGAAAGTAAAATACATATTACGCCTTTTTATGGTATTTATTTATTATTATTCGTATAAATAAATAAATTTGTGTTGAGATATCATTGATGGATGTTTGTAGATTGGAAAGATTGATTAGAATTCATTGATTAAAGCCAATGCTCTTTGAGCCATACATCATCACAACTGAACGTGAAGCAGAGTCAGTGACTAATTTATAATTGATGACTATTCAAGCCCTATAAACTTAATTCAAATCTATTACATCATTCTCTACTCTCTCTTTTCACTCTTAATGACAAATTCGATTAGAATACATTTTGACATTAAACATGTCATTTCAATGAATATTATTTAAAGAAAAATTTGCATACTCTTGGGAAGAGAGAAGATATTGAAAAAGACAAGCCGGGGCTAAGATTTAGCCCTGGGGTGACCGTATTATGAACACAAGCATCCTAACTTCACGAATATAAATATAAAAAAAATAATATAAATGCAATCTGGAATCTACCGTTTTTTTGTTATTATTCATTTTATGTCAGTCAGGATTATACTCGTATATCTAGGATCTATTGCAAGGTGTTGAATATTCTCCTAACTTGAGCTAACGCATTGCATATCTGTATTAGTCTTGTTGTTAAAACTATTTGTCTTCAAATTGATATAATATTATATTATATATTTATATAAATATCTTCAGTTGATATTACTTCTTGTCAGGTGAAAATAAAAGGTATATTTCTTTTTGAAATTATCTTTATTTGAGCCACACAGCTGGCAATTTGTCAAAATAGTTGTGAAGATTGGAACAATTGACAAATTGTTATGTGAACACCAGAGTTGGGTTTTATACACGATTTTGCAGTTTTATACAAAAATCGCGGATAAAACTTGTATAAAATGTATAAAACTTGGATGCGCGTCGAGGAAGGAAATTCAAATAAAATTTCATTTTTCAATTATTAACATTTTGATTATATTATTCACTAAATAAAAAGCAAACAACATCGTCAATGCTTTAAAACATTATAAAATATGAAAAGCTTTTAAGCTGTTTTTTCAGGGGGGTGTTGGTTTTTTACAGTTTTATACTTTTTATACATCGGCCTAGTTTTATCCGCGATAGTTTTATACATGTATAAAACCGTGTATTATACTCGGCGGGACAAACTGCCAACTCTGGTGAACACTAATATATCTTGTTTATTTTTTTGAAAATTTTTAAATTAAACAACATTTATTACCCATAATTTAAATAAACTAGCCGCGTCGCCCGCCTTCGGCGGGCTTCGCCCCCTGGACCCCCTCTAGCTGGCTAGGGCCCGCCTGCGGCGGACCCTCGCTTTTTCTTAATTATAAGAACCTGTGGAGCCCGCCTTGGCATCTAGACAGGGGGGCTTCGCCCCCCCCTGGACCCCCATCATCTGGCTCAGGCCCGCCTGCGGCGGACCCTCGCCTTTTCTTCTTAATTATGAAAAGAAAATTATTATTACTACTATTCCAAACCAGTGCCTGCTTGAGGATTTGTTTACATTCATGGAATACATAAATGAAAAGAATACTTAAATATTTCTCTATACATTTCCTATGGGAGAAATCGTAACTTTAAGAATTAATAACTCAAAAAGTTATGGGAATTTCGGGATGAAAATAATTTTCCTGTAATCCCCAGAAGGTCCTCTTTAAGAATATAAAATTTCATTTCAAAATTCCAACGGGAAGTTGCCTAAATAGAGCGTGACAGACAGACAGACAGACGGACACTCCGTAATTATTATATATAGATATTATAAATTAAAATAATTAATTTATAAAAATTAATTTTTTTTTAATTAAAATTTAAAAATTTTCAAAAAAATAAACAAGATTTATTAGTGTTCACATAACAATTTGTCTATTGTTCCAATCTTCACAACTATTTTGACAAATTGCCAGCTGTGTGGCTCAAATAAAGATAATTTCAAAAAAAAGAAATATAGCTTTTATTTTCAATAGATTTATCAACAAGACGTAATACAAATAAGTAGAGACCGGACAAAAAAGCATAAAAAAATGGAAAAAAAGTGCTTAAAAAAGCATAAAAAACTTGAATAAAAAGTTGTTAAATAAGCATATAAGTTGAAAAAAAGCATCCAATAAGCAATTTTTACTCATACCAATGGCGTATACAATTTTTTTTTTAAAGAAACTAAATTTATTCCGCCCCACCCTGCGAAAAAATTTTTTTTGCGGAACAAAATTTTTTTTTTACAGGGCTATATTTTTTCACACTGCGGGGTTTTTGGAAAAATTTTTTTTTTTTTGGGGGGAGCCCCCCCTTATATACGTCCCTGGTGTATGCGTGTGTGAATGGGAAGTTTTTTAATAAAAAAAAAAAAAAAAAAAAAATTATAAATATTCGTAAAATAAGTTAAAATAAGCACGAAAGGGAAAAAAAAGCATGAAAACTCAAAAAAAGCAAAAAAAGCATAAAAAATGCAATCTCAATGCACTTAGTTTTTCCTAATTCGTATAGAAATTAAATATCTAATGATTGCTTATAAAATTGACCAATAAGCATTTTGCTTAAAATCCGGTCTCTACAAATAAGCAATGAGTTAGCTGAAGTTAGGAGAATAATCTGGAGGGAAAATCTGTATGAGATCAATATTTAGGCCTATATGGGGTCCAGGCATTCTTATTTAAGCTATTTGGTATCTAAATGGCTTAAATAAAAACATCAGACTGACTGGGATCCGAACACGCGACCCTTGGTATACAAATCAGGAACGCCTGCAACTACACCAAGCCCGAGGGCCGGAGATGAGTTAAATCATCTGTCTAATAAGATCATTGAACCAAAAACTAAATTCCTTTTAAATACACAGACAAATAACAACACAAATGAAAGAGTTTATTTTTAATCATTAGTCATAAAATAATAAAAAAAACCTTAAAAAAAATTAGGTGTTGGCTGTGTCTTCTACACAGCCGGTGGCTTTTTAACGTGACAACGTCTTTTGCTTGACTTCAAAAAAATTTTTTTCTCTTACCTATATTGAAATATAAAGAGAGAAAGTATTGTTTTTTTTTTTTTTTTTTACTAGTAGTTTGTTTTCATAAAAAAACATGTTCAAACATTTTCATTGAAACAATATATGACAGGTGTGGCCAAACTTTTATCCATTAAGGGCGACATATGCTTAAAAAATGAGGTTTTTCGAGAAAAAAACCAATTTTGGAGTTAATTACTCGGGATTTTTTTATTTATTCTATTAGAGGTTATCTTTCTGCACCAAATGACATCCCATTTAGTCTGATCTGATTAGCCGTTCGGAATCTACAGGGGTTTAAAATTTCGAAAAACGAAATCCCGCCGAGTGCTCTCATGCGGTAAAATGACGTCATATCAAAAAAAGAAAAAAAGCCCTGGGGGTATTGAACCACTCTTTCTAAAACTATATTTAGATTTAATGTAGCTTTTATGGTCAAGTCGCTATGCGTTGCACAAGTAGGGCTATTTTTCCATATTTTTTGTCTAAAAAATGAGGTTTTTCGAGAAAAAAACCAATTTTTGAGTTAATTACTCGGGATTTTTTTATTTATTCTATTAGAGGTTTTCTTTCTGCACCAAATGACATCCCATTTAGTCTGATCTGATTAGCCGTTCGGAATCTACAGGGGTTTAAAATTTCGAAAAACGAAATCCCGCCGAGTGCTCTCATGCGGTAAAATGACGTCATATCAAAAAAATGAAAAAATAACCTCTGGGTATTGAACCACTCTTTCTAAAACTATATTTAGATTTAATGTAGCTTTTATGGTCAAGTCGTTATGCGTTGCACAAGTAGGGCTATTTTTCGATATTTTTTTGTCTAAAAAATGAGGTTTTTCGAGAAAAAAACCAATTTTTGAGTTAATTACTCGGGATTTTTTTATTTATTCTATTAGAGGTTTTCTTTCTGCACCAAATGACATCCCATTTAGTCTGATCTGATTAGCCGTTCAGAATCTACAGGAGTTTAAACTTTCAAATTAGAATTTACCGCAGCGCGGTAAAATAAAATGATAGGAAAAAAATAAATGGTGAATTCTTTAGCTGAAAACTCATTCTTTCTAACCGTATATTTCCCATAATTATACCTCTTAAGACAGAGGAGTTATTCAAGCCAATAAACTTTTTCGTGCATGCCCCTCTAACATGCCACTATAGACACATGATTTGTAAGACGTTGTCACGTCAAAAAAATTTAATGGAATAAAAAAAAAACTTTTTTATTTTTTCTTTCGAACTATTTTGGTTGTAGAGTGCAAAAAGAGCAATGAGGGATTTATAAACACTAAGGTTCACCAGGAAAACGATTAAAATAAACTTATAGATTTTAAGATAATGAGATCAAAGATGAAAGCCCCCGAAAAGTCAATGAATGAAAAACATTTTTAAAAACAATATTTATATTCTTTGAAATTATATATAACCTCTTTACTATTTCAATTATATTATTTAATTAAAACGATTAACAGTTTATATTATAAAAGATTATTTTAATGCATTTTAATGCCAAAATTAAATAAAGAATATCTCACAATTAGGAAGATTTAATTTTCAAAAAATACACTGGCGCCAGTAAAATACCATGCATGTTAGAATGCTTTTCTCCCCCCCCCGGGAGCCCCCCCCAACCCCCCCCCCCCCCCACCCCCCAACAACCGAAAGGGGGGGGGGGGGAAGTTAAAAAAAAAAAAAATAAAAAATGCTTTCTACTGGCACCTACAGTATAATTAACAACTAAACAATTTTTTTTTTTTATAGATTTTGCATTAAAATTTTCCATTAAAATATAATAAAATTGATTTAATATTATTTTATAAATGAGAAGAATAATAAATTTAATTAGATTAATTCATTAAAAAATAAAAAATTAAAAAAAAATTAATTTCTCTTTTGTTGTTTAGTTAAATGAGAATATAAATAGTTATATTATTTGAGCGATATCAGAGCACTCTGGTGACAAATGGTTGCTACAAGGAGGAGAAGCCCAACGGAAAGCGACAAAGATGGCTGAACGATATTATAAAGAGAATACAACAAAGCCATTAATGCATCTTTTTAAAAACAGCTCCCTTATATTTTTTTCAAATATTAGTTATTTATATTTATATACTATTTTCGAATAATTAATTATGCTAATAGTCTTTGTAATATTTATATAAAATACCTGGATAAAGGAGAATGCTGGGATGCAAACGGAGAGAGTGCCAGAGGAAACAAACAAACAGGTTGCAGTTGGAAGTTGCATTCGCAGATAGGAACAAAAATGATTAGGATGTGTTATTTATGTATAATAACAAAATGAAATTGACGGGGCAACGAAATAAAGAAACTTTTGTAAGCACACATAAAAAAAGACACTAGCTTGTTTGATGTTCACTGGCCGATCGGCTACTGACACGGTAGGCGCGCGCTGATGGCGTCTACCCCCACTCTGAGCGCTGAGGGGGAAAGGAGGGAGGGCAAGGCGACGGCTTTTGATCACCCCTCCCCAAGATATGGCGATTTCAAATAAAATAAAAATTCTTATTAAAATAAATACAATAAAAAAAAAAAAAATTAGTGCGACTTTTGCCTTCGGTAATCGAAAGTTGTGTTCTGTGTTTGTCATATCAGATGTAAAAAATTTATAAGTGTTGGAAAATATTTATATTTTGTTGCCATGGCAACCATTTATCCTATCTTTTCTATGAAGTACAAGAGTAAAGTAGTCTTCATAAGATGTCAATGGCAAAATGAGAATATACATTTTAAAGAGCATCTAAAAAATAATTGATTTTTGAATTTTAATGAAAATCGTTGGAGCAAATTTTGAGAAAATCGAAAACAAAACTGAAAAAGTGCGTCAGTAAAATACTAGTACTCGTTGGTCGTATGTTATTTGGACCTCTTAGAGGAGTGTGAAACTACATTTTGCAAGCAAAAAAAAAAGTTGTGTTTCCCGCGTAATACGAGAAAAATTGCGTAATTTTCGCACTTTTTTCAGTTTTTGCAGTTTAATTCAAAAACTATGAGCTTTTTGACATTAGTTGTTATTATCATTTTTAAAGTATATTAAATTTCAAACAATTGAAGTTAAACCACTGCTTCGTAAGTTTAATAGTTTTTGAGATATGATGCTTGAAAAATGTACATGATTTTCATAAATGTTACAATTTTCAATTTTATTTATGTTTTAAGCCGAATATAGGCATAACCGCTCATGCTTAGAGAAACATTGTGATAAATTGAGTTTTAGCACATTTAATTACCTTTCATTTAAGCGAAGTACGGGGTCAGTAACCCTTATAGTTCTCTTGTAATCTTAAAATACAAAAATTCCAATAATACAAGTTTTAAATAAGCCTACATGGAATTGCATCATATCTCAAAAACTATTAAACTAACGGAGGTGTGGTTTGGCTTAAATTGTTTGAAATTTAATATACTTTAAAAATGATAATAACAACTAATGTCAAAAAGCCTATAGTTTTTGAATTAAACCGCAAAAACTGAAAAATGTCCGAAAATTTTGCAGTTTTTCTCGTATTACGCGGGAAGCACAACTTTTTTTTGCTTGCAAAATGTAGTTTCACACTCCCCTAAGGGGTCCAAATAACATACCAAAAATGCAGAAATACTTTACGTTTTGCGATTTAAATGTCGATATTGACTGGCCTACAATAGTTGTTTAAATGCAATCCCACTACTTGTATAATATTAATATTCAATGGTTAAGTGATATATTACCATAAAGGTAAAATAACAAAGTTTTCTTTTTCCCTTTCTTTATTTCCAACCCAATTCACTTACTCAATAAACACCCTTGTTATTCAACGTTGCACTTGTATGCTTCTTTTTTTTTTGTTTTGTAGCCACCAGCTAGCTATCAAGTTCAAAATAACACCTAATTGAGGCCATTAAAATGATATGATGATATGCTTTTAATGTTTCCATATTTCATTAAATGAATGTATTTGTGTTTGATCACAAACAAATGTGAAAAGCCAACAACAACAACAACAAGAGAGAGAGAAAGAGGTTTACATCACATCATCTGCCAATTTCATTTCCTGCATTCATCATTGGAATTTTTTTTTTTGGAAATAAAAAAATTTGATAAATGAATTTCTATTATATAAAAAAATTCTGTTAAATTTAACATGAATGTTGGCAGTAAAATCAACACTTGTTTATTTATAGAAAAAAAAATCAAGAAGCCAAAATATCTGGTGTGATTGGTCGCACAGAACACAACTTTCGATTACCGAAGGTAAGAGAAAGTGTGTGTGCCTGTCACACCAGATTTTTCGTGTCGACATATAATTAGTTTCCGCCGATATATTAGAATTCAAGATGTACAATTTATAAGTATGGGAAAATATTTATATTTTGTTACCATGGCAACCATTTCTCCTATCTTTTCTATGGAGTACAAGAGTAAAGAGGTCTTTAGAAGATTTCAATGGCAAAATGAGAATATACATTTTAAAGAGCATCTAAAAAATAATTGATTTATGAATTTTAATCAAAATCGTTGCAGGCGAATTTTGAGAAAATTAGTACTCTTTGGCCGATTTTAATTAATTTAATTTAATTTATTATTTAATTTAATTAATAAAAGCTTATTTTCACGCCTCCGGGGGGGGGCGGGGGGCTAACTTAAATATAAAATTTCAACCTCCTAGCTCAATTCCTTCATGCTTAACACAGACACACACAGAGACAGACAGACCATGTCGCGAAAATTGATTTTATTATTATTCCTTTTCAATTCAGTGCCTGCTTGAGGATTTGTTTACATTCAGAGAATATACAAATGCAAAGAATACATAAATATTTGAAGGCTTGTGGCAAATCGGCTAAGTTGCGGATTAAGAATCTAGAATAAGGACAGCTATGAGCAGGGTAGCCAGCAGAAATAAAAAAAACTTTTATATTATTTCGTCGACGTTTCGGGAGCGCGTCGCTCCCATCCTCTCAGGACCTAGGACCATCGATAATTTATTAATTTAGGTACATATATATATATATTTTTACTTTCTCTTACCTATGTATATATGTAATATATATATATAGAGAGAAAGTATTGGATTCATGTCAAAAATTCGATGTCGAGATTTTGATGGATCTTCACGTTTTGAGGTCCCCTGAATCCAAAAAAGTGGTTTTTGCGACATGGTCTGTCTGTCTGTGTGTGTGTGTGTGTGTGTGTTCAATTTTAAGCATGAAGGAATTGAGCTATGAGGTTGAAATTTTATATACAGCCCCCGGGACCGGAAAAATAAGCTTTTAATCAAAATCGGCCAAAGAGTACTAGTACTTTACTGATGTACTTTTTCAGTTTTTTTCGATTTTCTCAAAATTCGCTCTAACGATTTTGATTAAAATTCAAAAATCAATTATTTTTTAGATGCTCTTTCAAATGTATATTCTCTTTTTGCCCTCAAAATTGTTTGAAGCACACTTTACTCTTGTGCTTCATAGAGAAGATAGGAGAAATGGTTGCCATGGTAACAAAATATAAATATTTTCCCATACTTATAAATTTTACATCTGAATTCAAATATTCCCTACTGCCGGGAACTAAATACATGTCGACACAAAAAATCTGGTGTGACAAGCACAGTACACAACTTTCGATTACCGAAGGTAAGAGAAAGTTGTGTGCTGCGCCAGTCACACCAGATTTTTTTTTTAATATTCACACTTTTTTTCTCATTCACACTCACATTCACACAGTCTTTTCGGCAACTCAGGCCATTTAAGACTTCAGACGATAACCGTTGTATTATATATTATCTATTGTGGGTTGAGGCATTTCTATTTAAGCCATCTGGTATCCAAATGGCTTAAATAAAATGATCGGACTGCCTGGGTCCGAACCCGCGACGTTTGGCATAGGAGGGAGGCACGCTACCTACTATGCCACACCCGGGGGCAGGTACATATATAGTTACAATTATATTATATAACAATGCAGTTAAAAATGCTTACGAAATAATTGTTGTACAAAAGTTGGTTAATTTTATATATGTCAAGGTGTACAGACGCCCTCGGGGCATGGCGTAGAGGTTAGCGTGCTAACCTCATATACCAAACGTCGCGGGTTCGGACCCCAGGCAGTCCGATGATTTTATTTAAGCCAATTGGATACCAGATGGCTTAAATAAGAATGCCTGGACCCCATATATGTATATTTATCAATAACGGATATCGTAAAAAGTCTTATATGGCCTGAGTTGCCGAAAAGACTGTGTGAATGTGTGTGTGAGTGTGAGTGTGAATGAGAAAAAAGTGTGAGTGTTTAAAAAAAAAAAAGGTGTACAGACAACCTCATACCAAGGGCGGATACAAGGGGGGGGGGGTAAAGGGGGTAATTACCCCCCTGAGATTTGAAAAAAATACTTTTTTCGAAAAAAAAATGTATTTTTTATGTAAAATTTTAAAAATTAATACTTAAAAATGTGATTTATATTTATATTCTGGCAAACAAGTACAGAATGCGCCTTTAAATTACCGAAATTAAGGAAAAAATTGTGTGTTGTGCGACCACTCACACCAGATTACCCCCCCCCCCCCCCCGAGATACACCTCTGGATCCGCCCTTGATACCTGTTATCTTTTTAATAACATAAAAAGAAGGAGTTTAGACATGCATTTAGAGTTTTTCAAATATTTAGAGAATTGATTAGAATTTAATAGCAAAAGAAAGAAAGAGAAAGGACAAGCCGAAAAAAAAATGATAAAATCTTTTTCCCTCTCTCTCTCTTTTTTTCTCTTCCTTTACAACCTTTACATATCAAAAAGACACGCCTTATAATCTTTTTTTATAGCTCTTGCTCACATCAAAATTTCCCATAGAATTGGCGCACACAGATGGAAAAAAGTAAAAAAAAATAGAAACTCTTAAATTTTTTTGATTTTATATTTAAGGAGAGATGGACAATTTTTCTTCTTCACATTTATATATTAAATAAGTATATATATATATATATAGCTAGCCAGCGAGCATTCAAGACCTCGAGCGCCACAGCAGTAAGACAAACCAAAACACAAATCACTTCGACCATCAACACGCAAACCGCCACCACACAACCCAACACATCTCAAAGACAAACACAAGCCTCGGAAACATCCGGCAATACATCGACTGGGGGAGTAGGCAGATTGAGGCCCCAAAGTCAACCTAAATCAAACACAGACACGATCACACACACACACACACACACCCAATCCAAATCTCAGAAACAAACCCAATCTCCTAACACATCCACTAACCAAACCAATAACACATCGACTTGGGGAGGCAGACTGAGGCCCCGTAGTCAACCCAAACCGAACACAAACGCAATTACACACACTCAACCTTCCTCCTGCTCTCAGAGACCAAACCAAGCCTCTGAGGCATCCAAATTGACCTGGGGACCAGCAAGACTGCGACCCCGTAAACAAACCACCCCAACAATTCCCCCTAATTCCATACTCTTGAAAATGGCTCCAAAAGGAGAGCCGAAATGTCGAGTAAATCTCAACATCACACGCGACACAACCCGAGAAAACTTATCTTCGCATATATATATATATATATATATATTTTAAACACACATTTTTCCCACTCACATTGGCAAAAAAGTACTAGTACTTTACTCATGCACATTTTCAGTTTTTTACGATTTTCTCAAAATTCGCTACTAACGATTTTGATTAAAATTCAAAAATCAATTATTTTTTAGATGCTCTATAAAATGTATTTTCTCATTTTGCCATTGAAATCTTCTGAAGATCACTTTACTCTTGTATTTCATAGGGAAGATAGGAGAAATGGTTGCCATGGTAACAAAATATAAATATTTTTCCATACTTATAAATTTTACATCTGAATTCAAATGTTCCGTACTGTCGGGAACTAAATACATGTCGACACAAAAAATCTGGTGTGACAAGCACAGAATACAACTTTCGATTACCGAAGGTAAGAGAAAGTTGTGTGCTGTGCGCCAGTCACACCAGATTTTTTATTTTAAATTTGTACTGTATACCAAAGAGATGCAAAATATCCTTTGTAGGGTACAATTTAATGAATGTAACGACCTTCTTTCAAATAATAACATAGGGGTATATTCATTACTATTATATCATGTGCCCAAAGGCCTATCGGCCTTCTTTGATCATTATATGATTGAAGATGAATGAACAAAATGTTACGATCTAAAGGCCAACTCTGGAATTTAATTTAAATATTTGAGAATTGAATCGTAGAGGTTGAGTCTAGAAAGGGAAAAGCAAGTCGATCCATGCCCACGGGGCTTGGTGTAGTTGGTAGCGTTCCCACCCTCTATACCGAACGTCGAGGGTTCGGATCCCAGGCAGTCCGATGATTTTATTTAGAAATGCCTCAACCCCCAATTGATATTATCATATATAACGGTTATCGTCAAAGTGCTCGAGAGTGCCTTGAGCTTAGGCAACCAAAATGCTTAGCCGTTGGCCATGGTGCGTCGGTGCTGCGCGGGACACTGGTGGCAGGGTGTTAAGAAAGCGAGCCCCCGTCAAGCTACAGCTTCTAACCAAGAAAACTAAGCTGACTGAATACGTTTCTGAAACTTTGCAGTTATCCGTTTGAGGAGTAAGGCCTGGCGTCCGCTGGAAGCGGCGGCGAAATTTAGTTCCCGCGAATACGACGGAAACGCGCGAATAATCCTAACACTTATTGGCAAATCAGCCCTGGTTCACTAGGAGAGTTTCATTGGCGCTAATCGCAACGTATAGTCGCGACCAGCGAACCGATCCAATTTTGTTCGATATTTCGCGCGTTTGAAAGCGTCAAAGGGGCGGCCATTTTGGCCTTGTAAGGTTATATTTTAAGACCAAGCAGCCAATCTACAATCCTTTATTATAAATATAGATTTCATCATGGATGTTGAAAATTAATGCATTGACCTAGCAAGGTTATATTTGACGTTCGCTGTCAGATTAAGTTTACTTTATTATAGGTTATGTCAGCCATGTTGAATTCGCAGTTCGCAGGTTTCTGCTACTAGTGGACGCGCAACCTTTCGCGACATTTGTGCGTTAGATTTCGCTTGTTTTCGCCGTTTCGCTAGTTTCATCTTCCACTAGACGCCTAGCATAATCGATTCAAAATAACCCTAGACTATTTGTCCCGAGCATATGTTCTAATATGTGGCTTTTTTTTTGGAGACAATGCATGTTTTGCCAGTTTTTAACCAAAACAAGCTTGTTTTTCATGCATATTTTAACATTTAAGCCTGTTTTAAATATTTTTCTATAATTGCTTTTAAAGTCTAATGTATATGACAAAAATTAAAAATTATTTTTAATATTTTCAAAATTTCGCTCTTTACAGTGTGGAAATGTAAAAAGATGAACATTTCAACCTCAATTTGTCTCAGATTTCTTCTTTCAAGTATGCGCCTGTCACTTCAAAGATCATTTTCTGCGTTCAATAACATGTTCTCAGACGCATATCATTACGCATATCATTAAACGAAGAAAATTTACCTTCGGCAATCGAAAGTTGTGTACTGTGCTTGTCACACCAGATTTTTTTCGTTTATTATGCATATTTGGACATTTTATGGTACATTAATGCATACATATTTTAAGCTTTGATTGTGTGTGAACATTCGGGTTCTACTAATCACTCAGTCACAGTACTGAAGAAGACCGAAACGTTTTATTAATATTTGCCCCCCCCCCCCCCTTTTATCTTTCATTATTAATCTTTTTCTTTGAGGGGAGAGAGATTTACCTATTGAGTAGGCAAATGTAATAAATTAATTAAATGGCTTTGTACCCATTCGTAGATAGCTAAGTTTACAGGTCTCTCTCTCTCTCTCTCTCTCTCTTCATAACTTCCTATCAAGATTTAGCATGAATAGAGATGTAATTTAAAGTGAATTTCTAATCCTATCTGGAAGTAACTTAACTTGAGTGTAGTCTCCTCACTTTCTTCAATATATAAATATTGTAGAGTAGATAATTCGTCGAAAATAAGATCATTAATTAAGCCAAGAGCATTTAATTAATACTTGCTGTGCAGATCGTCTTTGCTCTTCCTGTTTTTGCCTAATTCCTTAACCTTCTTGGATTTTCCCTTTAAGCCAATTTATGTATTGTTAAGAAGTAAGAGTTATGCCCTCGGACTTGGTGTAGAGGTTAGCGTGCTGGCCTTGTACACCAGGGGTCGCGGGTCGGGATCCCAGGCAGTCCGATGATTTTATTTAATACCAAATGGCTTAAATATGAATGCCTGGACCACAATATATGTATTATTTGCAGGAGGTATGTAGCTGAGTGTTCAAATAGGTAGAAAGAATGAGCAAGCAGTTAGTTATATTTCAATTTATTTGTCACATATGGAACCATCTTCAGGGCCAGGTTACCCAATATAACTTGGCGAGGATTATTATATATATTTTCAGACATTAACTTGGCCCTGAAGATGGTCCCATATGTGACCGAAAGTCGGCCCTGGTTTATTAATAAATTGAAATATATCTAGCTGCTAACTCATTCTTTCTACCTGTTTGAATATATATTATTAATATAACGGTTATCGTCAAAGACTTAAATGGAAAAAAAGTGGTTTTGACGACATAGTATATCTGTCTGGGATCAGTTTAAAGCATAAAGGAATTGAGCTAGGAAGTTGAAATTTTATATTTAAGTTAGACAAGTTAGAAGTCCCCCTGGGGCGTGAAAATAAGCTTTTTATCAATATCAGCGAAAGAGTACTAGTACTTTACTGATGTAGTTTTTCAGTTTTTTTTTCTTCGATTTTCTCAAACTTCGCTCCAACGATTTTGATTAAAATTCAACAATCAAATATTTTTTAGATGCTCTTTAAAATGTATATAGCCCACGGGGCTTGGCGTCGAGGTTAGCGTGCTAACCTCATATACTAAACGTCGAGGGTTCGGACCCCAGGCAGTCCGATGATTTTATTTAAGCCATTTGGATACCAAATGGCTTAAATAAGAATGCCTGGACCCCAAATAAATGTATATTATTAAATAACGGTTATCGTAAAAGTCTTAAATGGCCTCAGTTGCCGAAAAGGCTGTGTGAATGTGTGTGTGAATGTGAGAGTGAATGAGAAAAAAGTGTGAATGTTTAAAAAAAAAAAAATGTATATTCTCACTTTGCCATTGAAATCTTCTGAGTACTCTTGTACTTCATAGGAAAGATGAGAGAAATGGTTTCCAAAAAGTATAAATTTTACATCTTGAAATTTGAATGTACAGTGAGGGACAATATTAAGTCCCACCCATGCGGTTTCTACTTGTGATTATTTCATTGTTTTTATAAAGGAAAATGAAAATCTTTATTGGAAATTTTCTAGGCTTGAAACATGAAAGTTTCCATTAAAAAATATAAAATATTTTTTTTTTTTTTAAACAATGCAATAATCACAAGTAGAAAACGCAAGGGTGGGACTTAATATTGTCCCTCACTGTACCGTACTGTCGGAAACTAAATACGGGTCGACACAAAAAATCTGGTGTGACAAGCACCACAGAACACAACTTTTCCATTATCGAAGGTAAGAGAAAGTTGTGTCTAGTCTTCTACTTAATAATTTTGAAAAAAATTCAAAATTTCATTACATTGCACCGTGTTGCGGGAAGCGAGCAACTGACCTTTCCAAATGACAATTAGTAGAGAATGAGTAATTGAGGGATTAAAAATTAATTCTCATTAAAAAAAGCTTTTCCATCTCAACGTTTTGTCAAAATCCTTTTTTTTTTTTTGTTTTAAATTAAATAATTAATATCCCAGGCCATGGCTGGATGGATGGCAATATACAAAAAAAGGGTCGGTTTTTTTTTTTTTTATCAAAGGTCATAATATAATAAAAAAGTTCACCTCTGAATATTGAATTTCCTATTCTAAACATGAACGTAATTAATCAAAATATTAAAGAATCTCTTTAAAAAAAAAAAATATTACCGATTCAAATGGATAAATATTTGTTTAAAATTTTCAATTCAAGCTCTCTTGATTTATTCTCGGAATATGCTACGAGGTATTTGCCCGTACAAATACAAATACAAAAGGTGAATTTTAAAGCACTTTGGTCCATCATCATTTATATTTCCTACTCGTTTCGAATGCATTATTGAAAGAGGGTTTCGTAATATTGTCAGCCAGCCCTCGAAACGTCAACATTTATTTCATTCTTTTATAAATTACACGCATCATAAATAAATTTTCTCTTTCTTGTTGAATAAAGAGATAGATCGCTTTAAAGGCCCAATCAATTGGGGCTGGGCGTTGACATCAAATTCCTTCAAGTGCTCAACTTAAATCAAAGGATCATTTCACACTGGAGGAAATAATTTTCTCTTTATTGATGTCATTTGCAAAAACACAAAATCTGGTGAGACTGGTCGCACGGCACACAACTTTCTCTTACGTTTGCCAAGAGAGTGTTGTATTCTGTGCTTGTCACACCAGATTTTTTTGTGTCGAGATATATTTGTTTCCACCGAGATATTAAAATTCAAGATGTAAATTTTTTTTTTTTTTTTTTTTTTAATTAAAAACCCTCATACTTTTTTCTTATTCACACTTACATTCACACCAAGGGCGAATACAAGGGGGGGGGGGTAAAGGGGGTAATTACCCCCCCCCCCGAGATTTGAAAAAAAATGCTTTTTTTCGAAAAAAAAAATTATTTTTAATGTAAAATTTAAAAAATTTGATTTGTATTTTTATTCTGGCAAACAAGTACATAATGCGCCTTTAAATTACCTAAATTAAGAAAAAAATGTGTGCTGTGCGACCAGTCACACCAGATTATTCCCCGAGAAACACCTCTGGATCCGCCCTTGATTCACACACACATACACACAGTCTTTCCGGCAACTTAGGCCATTTAAGATTTTAAACGATACTCGTATTTATATAATATATATTTTTTTGGGGTCCAGGCATTCTTATTTAAGCCATTTGGTATCCAAGTGGCTTAAATAAAATCATCGGACTGCCTGGGGTCCGAACCCGCGACGTTTGGTATACGAGGTTAGCACGCTAACTTCTACGCCATGCCCCGAGGGCTATGTAAAATTTATAAGTATGAGGAAAATATTTATATTTTGTTACCATGGCAACCATTTCTCCTATCTGCTCTATGAAGTACAAGAGTAAAGTGGTCTTTAGAAGATTCCAATGGTAAAATGAGAATATACATTTGAAAGAGAATCTAAAAAATAATTGATTTTTGAATTTTAATCAAAATCGTTGGAGCAAATTTTGAGAAAATCGAAAAAAAAAAAAAAAAAAACTGAAAAAGTGATCCAGTAAAGTAAGTACCACTGTGACGAAAAATTAAGGTGTATTTGTTTACAAAATGTAAATTCTTTCAAATCAATTTCATCCCCGTCCGATAAAAGGCACTTTTTCCAACGCTTTTTCAAGTTCTCGAAACAGTCGGAAAAGTCTTTAGCCTTCAAGCCCTTCTTCGATTCGGTATTTATCTCCTCAATCGTGTCAAAACGGCGCCCCGCATTGGCCGTGTGAGTTTGCTGAATAGCCAGAAGTCGCACGGAGCCAAATCAGGCGAATACGGTGGTCGCGGAAGGATATGATTCGAGTTTTTGGCAAAAAGAATCAATGCAGTATTTTAGCACCAATCGAGACTTGACGCGTTTGAGACACAAAACATTCTTCAAAATGGTTTGGGGTGAGCCAAATGATATTCCAACACTATCAGCGAGATCTGTAATTGTCAATCGACGATTTTCAAGCATCAAATCTTTGAGTTTTTGGACGTGGCCCTAGTCGGTAGAAGTTGATGGTCGTGCTGTTGGTCTTCAACGCGTTCTCGGAACTCGTTGTACCACTTATAAACGTTTTTTTGTGACATAGTTTGATCACCAAAAGCCTTCCGCAACAAGAATATTCGTTCCGCAAACAAAATTTGATGCAAGTTCTTTGCTCAACAAAATTACCCATTGTAAAAATCGAAATATTCACTTTTGGTTGTTTACAAAAACACGTGTAACACGGAGATAATTGATAAACAGACGCTTGGTAAATGTTATAGACAATCCTACCTACCTAGGAAAAAAAAATTACCTGCCTTCCTAATGCCCGGGAGTTTTAAATAACAATTTCACCTTACTTTTTTGATCTTAGTGGTACTAGTAGCTACTCTTTGGTCGATTTTGTTCCAAAGCTTCGTGTCACATGCCTAACTTAATTACACTGTAAAAAAATTTTTGTAATTTTACAATTGTTTAGGAAGCATATTTCCTACACAAAAACATACTAAATTTAGTAATCTTTGCAAAAACCATTTACAAACGTATTGTAATTTTCGAAAGTCGTTTGAAAATTAGAATGAAAATGTATTGTAATTTTAGAATGACATTTGAAAATTAGAGTGTAAATTTGTGATAATTTTAGAATTCCTAAACTGCTTTCGAGAAAAAATACAATTTTTAACGAAAAATACTATACAATGTTTGTAAAATTACAATACATACTCTATTTTCGAAGAAAATTGATATTTTAAAATGTTTGTTGTAAATATTTGAACGCATACATTTGTAAATTTAGTAGATAAATGCATAGTAGATATCATTTACAAGGGAAATTTGTAAATTTAGTATTCAAAAATACACTAAAATTAAGATTTTTTTTTTACAGTGTATAAAATATAAAATTTCAACCCCCTAGTTCTTCTTGTTCTTGAGGATATTTTGTTCACAGACACACAGACAGACCATGTTGCGAAAACCACTTTTTTGGATTCAAAACGTGTATATCCATCAAAATCACGACATGGAATTTTTGAGATGAATCCAATACTTTCTTTCTATATATATTAACATATATAGAGGTAAGAGAAAAAAATTCAAAAAAGTAAGTTAAAAAACCTTTTTTTATAGGTTAAAGTCATCTTCATAATTTTATAATATTTTCGTTATTATTTTTAGAGATGTTTAGTTCCAATTGGTCTTATTTAGGCTAATAAAGAGACTCACCCCGAGATTTTAAGCGGGTGCTAAAGCTGTTCGATTATTATTGCTAAGAGATGGCGTTAAGCGATTGTGCATATCTAAACAACAACAATGTGCTTGCTTATAATGAAAATACGCTCTAAATAGACACTATAATAGGTTATAATTACACATTCTCTTCTTAAAATTCGAATGCATTTGAATGATAGTGTTGTTTTTGTTATTAAAGATAATAGAATGGAATTGAATTGAATATCATCATGTTGGTTTTGCGCTAAATCTCTCTCCGTTGTTTTTGTTAATAGAAATTCTAATTTTAAAATGCACTGTAATAGAAATGCACTTTTCATTGTTTTTGTTTATATCCCAATCGTGGAGAGTTCATTTAGAATAGATCGATATTCCGCTTTCGATTCTCCTCTTACTTTCTTTTACCTCTAATAAGTAGAAAGTATTGGATTCATGTCAAAAATTTTATGTCGAGATTTTGATGGATATACACGTTTTGAGGTCCCCTGAATCCAAAAAAGTGGTTTTCGCGACATGGTCTGTCTGTGAACAAAATATCTCAAGAACGAAAAGAGCTAGAAGGTTGAAACTTTATATTTAAGTTAAACACCCCCATGGGACGTGACACGAAGCTTTTGAACAAAATCGACCAAAGAGTACTAGTACTTTACTGATGCACTTTTTCAGTTTTTTTCGATTTTCTCTAAATTCGCTCCAAAGATTTTGTTTAAAATTCATAATCAATTATTTTTTAGATGCTCTTTAAAATGTATATTCTCATTTTGTCATTGAAATCTTCTGAAGACCACTTTACTCTTGTATCTTCATAGAAAAGATAGGAGAAATGGTTGCCATGGTAACAAAAAATAAATATTTTCCCATACTTATAAATTTTACACCTTGAAATTCAATTGCCCTCGGGCTTGGTGTATTTGATAGCGTGTCCACCTATTGTATCGAACGTCGCGGGTTCGGACCCCAGGCAGTCCAATGATAGAAATGTCTGAACTCCCAATAGATACAGTATATTAATCAATAACGAGTATCGAATAAAGTATTAAATGGCCTAAGTTGGCATATAGACTGGGTGTATGTGTGTGTGAATGTGAGAGTGAGTGAGAAAAAAGCGTGAGTGTTTAAAAAAAAAAAAAAACCTGCGCCGTTATAACCCTGAGTTAAATAAATAAATAATAAATAAATAAATAAATTTATTTCTGTATTTTGAGCTTTCGCTCTTTACAGGGATCTGAGTATAATCCTTTATACATTTTCGAGACTCTGGACACCGAATGATAACAAATATATAAAAATAAATACCAACAAAAATTTTCAGAAAAAAATAGAAAAAAATGTAACAAACGAAAATAAACAATAACAGATATATAAAAATAAATAATCCAAAATATTAGATACACCGGGCATAAATACATATCGCCAGGCAATAACGAAGCGACCGGCCGTCCCCTACCGAATGCACATGTTCACTCGCTCAAAGCGAAGGCTCTTAAGCGCATAGCTCCATCGATGAAGAAGTACAGGCCGTTCGCGGTGTTCACGTCCGAAGGAGACGTAGGTTCCTAATCATTAATACATCCTCCGCTTCACTATCCTTCTCCAGTTGGGAGCCCTCGCTCACCATGCCAGAAATATACCTTCTTATAACCCTGAGTTAAACACAACTCGAGTTCAAATCCTTCTCATGGCAAAAAATTATCCAATTCTATTTAAGATGTCTCGTCCTGAAGAAGGACACGGGAACCTCAACATATTATTTCAGTTAGGACCATTGTCAACAAATTGGTTATTTTAGTTGCTATTATTTATCACATTTTGTTGTAAAGCCATCGCAACGGAAACACTGTTCAAGAGATTTCAAACTTTTCAAATTGTGGGATTTTTAAAATAAAATTTTGTATTTATTTTGAATGTTTTGAAAAATCTGTGGGAGGGAGGGGGGGATAAACTTTTACACTAACATAAACCAAGCCAATTAACGATTCCTAAAATTAAAAAAAACTTTATGGCTGAAGAGGTTGGATAGACATTTTTTTTTTTTTATTAAACATTCAACATCAATGTTGGAATATTTCGTCAAAAACTAACTTTATCTGAATAGAGTACAAATTAAAAATTAAAACAAAAAAAAAAAAGAAATGAGTTTCTAGAGTTCCAATTAAAAGTTAGAAATTGAAATGAATGAAAAATTTACGCCTCTAAAATATTTTTTTTTTTTTTTAACATTTAAATCGGAGGAAGAGCCTCTCAAAAAAAAAAAAAAAAAATCTGGTGTGACTGGCGCACAGCACACAACTTTCTCTTACCTTCGGTAATCGAAAGTTGTGTTCTGTGCTTGTCACACCAGATTTTTCGTGTCGAAATATATTTAGTTTCCGCCAATATATTAGAAATTTAAGATGTCAAAATTATAAACATGGGAAAATATTTATATTTTGTTACCATGGCAACCATTTCTCCTATCTTCTCTATGAAGCACAAGAGTAAAGTGTGCTTCAAACAATTTTGAGAGCAAAACGAGAATATACATTTGAAAGAGCATCTAAAAAATAATTGATTTTTGAATTTTAATCAAAATCGTTAGAGCGAATTTTGAGAAAATCGAAAAAAACTGAAAAAGTACATCAGTAAAGTACTAGTACTCTTTGGCCGATTTTGATTAAAAGCTTATTTTTCCTGTCCCGGGGGGGGTGTTTAACTTAAATATAAAATTTCAACATCGTAGCTCAATTCCTTCATGCTTAAAATTGAACACACACACACCACACACACACACACCCACCCACCCACCCACAGACAGACCATGTCGCGAAAACCACTTTTTTGGATTCAGGGGACCTCAAAACGTGAAGATCCATCAAAATCTCGACATCGAATTTTTGACATGAAACCAATGCTTTCTCTCTATATATATATTACATATATACATAGGTAAGAGAAAGTAAAAAACTCAAGATATTGTTGCTGGGCTCATCAGATAAACAGATTAACTTCTCTTTTTTGTTTCCACTCTTAGAGACTCTCGACAATAACCTCCTGATAACAGAGATAAAAAAAAGAAAATCCTTTCCTCTTGTAAAAAATCTGGTGTGAGTGGGGCACAGCACACAACTTTCGATTAATTGGAAAATGGGATTGATAATGGGAAATCAAAAGACGAATGTTAAAAACTGAGAACAATATTTATTTAGTATTTGAATAATTTTAAATTATATTTTAAAAAAAATCTGGTGTGACTGGCGCACAGCACACAACTTTCTCTTACCTTCGGTAATCGAAAGTTGTGTACTGTGCTTGTCACACCAGATTTTTCGTGTCGAAATATATTTAGTTCCCGACAGTACGGTATATTTGAATTCAGATGTAAAATTTATAAGTATGGGAAAATATTTATATTTTGTTACCATGGCAACCATTTCTCCTATCTTTCTTATGAAACACAAGAGTAAAGTGGTCTTCAGAAGATTTCAATCGCAAAATGAGAATATACATTTTAAAGAGCATCTAAAAAATAATTGATTTTTGAATTTTAAAAAAAATCGTTGGAGCAAATTTTGAGAAAATCGAAAAAACTGAAAAAGTACATCAGTAAAGTACTAGTACTCTTTGGCCGATTTTGATTAAAAGCTTATTTTTCCGGTCCCGGGGGTGTTTAACTTAAATATAAAATTTCAACCTCCTAGCTCAATTCCTTCATGCTTAAAATTGAACACACACCCACACACCCACACACCCACCCACCCACAGACAGACCATGTCGCGAAAACCACTTTTTTGGATTCAGGGGACCTCAAAACGTGAAGATCCATCAAAATCTCGACATCGAATTTTTGACATGAACCAATACTTTCTCTCTATATATATATTACATATATACATAGGTAAGAGAAAGTAATTATATTTTATCAATTTAAAAATTGATTAATTAAATCTCACAATAATTTTTTTTATAATTCGTCATATATATTAAATTTCAACTTTTCTATTTTGTCGTCATGGCTTGTGACGTCATGACTTGTAGCATTACGGCCTTTGACGTCACGGCTTGTAACGCGACATGCTGATAGAAAAGCGAAAGAATTTGAGAGTATCAAATAAAAGTTTTACTTTAAAAAAAAAATACCCGAAAACATGACACAAGTTAAAAATAATATTTTTATTTGATTTCAATATCAAAACTATTATTAGATTTGAATGAATAAATTTCCCCCCTTCCAATCCCGATCTGTGTTATCATTGAAAGAGTGCCCTGGTTGAGATAACACATCTGAATTCACACCCCCTCCTCCCCCACTGTGTTAAATACTAAAATCTATTCATTCATATTTCCATGATTTTAATCAAAATAAACCAAATGAATTGCTTTATAAATATAATATAAAGCTATATGTTAAAATAAATTGAATTTTCTTCTCCCTTTATGGGGATTTTAGAGAGAGAAAAACTCAATAGTAACGTTATAAGCTCTCACTCTCTACTATAGAATTTGATAGCAAATAGGCAGAGCATTTTGTTATTAAAATAAATTTTGTATAATTTAAAAATTCACTGCGCGTCTCGAAAAACCGTTAGAAGACGATTGACTACCGAGTTACTCGAGGCGACAAGAGATGGCGTTAGCTTTTCCCATAGGAATACAAGGGATTTATTCCATTTCATTTTAAAGATTTCAACTAATTAATTAAGGGTAAAAAATTAATTATTTTTTAACACAATGATTACTAATTTAATTATCTATAAGATATAGAGCGAATTTTTTAAAAATATCTTTTATTTAATGCGATTAATCTAAAAAAAAATTTTATTTTTTCGAAAATCAAAAAAGGGCTTCTATAAGTTGTAGATATTTTAAATAGCTTTAATTAAAAAAAATTTCAGGTCGATAGCTTCAAAATTGTGGCAGCTGCGAATTCTCAAAATTAGCACCCCGAGACGCGGACCTTAAAAATTATTTTGTCTAATATATTATATGACTTTCCGAAGGGAAAAATTTTGATACACATTTTTTCAAAAGAGTATCGAAGAGGATTGTTAAATTTATTTTTGTCGTTAAACTGTCTTCTATAATAACGCACGATTCGGGCAAAGAATTTGTCTCAAATTTTGTATTTCAAATGGAATTTCGTGTGCGGAATTTGTCGAAAAAGGAAAGAAAACTCAGCACAATCACGCACTATTATTGTAAACGAATTTCTGACCAAAGACATAACAGATACCATCGAACACTTCTACATAATTATATTCTTAATTTTAAACTGGTAACCGTTGGCTCTAGTTGAAACATTATGCTTTAATAGGAGAATGAATTAATTTCAAGTACACAAGGTTTTTTGTTCCGAAGATGACACATATGGTGTCGAAATGCGTACAAAGTGCTAGGCCCAATGCACACGGTGCAACGCAAAAAAAAAAAAAAAAAAAAACTCGTTGCAGACATAAATCGCCAACCAGTCGAGTTGCAAACTGAAATTGCATGGAGGTCTACACACGAGGCAACACAAGTTGCACCCGAAATTGTCGACGTTTTCAATCAGCGGTTACTTAATAAAGACATTTTTGGCAATTTAAGGGTTTATTTAAATAATAATAATACAAAATAATAATAATATTGAGATAATTAATATTTTTATTTAACAATTGCAAGAAATATATGTAAAGTCAAATCAATTGAATTTCGATTTTTTTTTTTTTAATTAATAAAATATAGTTTTAAAATATTCAATTAAGAAATATTTTTTACTTAAAATAAAAATATGTATTAAAATAACTAGAATTCGATTTACTTAGTTTATTTTGAAATGAATTTACTGTGAAGAATAAACTATGATTCAAGTGGAAAATATTGTTTACAGAGATGTTTTAATGCACAGATGACACAAATGAAATATAAAGCTCTAGTTAATTTAATTAGTTAAGTTAAATTTAGAAAGATGAAAAATAAAACATTAAAAAAAAATACATTTTGTATTTTATCGCCAGTTTGATTTGAGATTGCAACGCAAGTTGCTTTCAAGTCGACACGTTCAGTCGCATTGGAGTTGCGTTGCCAACTTTTTTCAATGAATTGCACCATGTGTAGTGTCCCATTCAAATACAAACAATCAAACTGAAAACAAACTAATTGACTATATATGTCTGCAACGAGTTTTTTTTTTTCAGTTGCACCGTGTGTATTGGGCCTTAATATTAAATAAGATTCTATATCATTGAAACAAAAAAACCTTGTGTACTTGAATTTAATTCTCCTATTAAAAATTATATTCTTCACAATTTATTCATTTCGTTCGAAAAAATCTCGAGCAAAAAAAAATTCAGAATGAAAAAAAGAAAAGCTTGGGGTAATCAACAGCAACTACTTTGATGATAATATTTCACAACAGTCAAGAAAAATAAAATTTATCAAATTTTTTTTTTTTTTTGTTTTTGTTGATGAAAATAAATTTTATTTCTCTCTAAGGTGATGATGACATGACTTTTAAAGTTGATGAAAATAAACAACCAACTGGACAAAAAAAAAATATGAAGAAATATAGAAGAAAATAAATAAATTTTTTTTCTCAACATTCTCTCTTTTTAAAAATTCATTTTAATTTGCGTCAACTTTGTAATTTTAAATATAATTAACTTCTTTGTAGAGGCATTTCTATTTTAATTACGTACTCATCATTTCTTAAAATAACCCCTGAGTAGCAAGGAGATTCCCTGACACTTTCAATTAAAAAAAAAAAAAAAAATTAACGCAGAGAGAGAAAGATAAAATTAGCCAACTATTTTTTTTTTTATTTCGGCAACCAACCCTCTAGTCCTTCTATTTAATACGAAATTCAATTAATATTAAGAGAGCCTTGATCGTTAATATCGGATTTATTTCATTCAATATTAGGATATTTAATGAGATGAGAGGGCGTTCGTTGCTTTCAAAAGAAAGAGAGATCCTCTCCTCTCGTTAGCTGATTGGAGAGGTTTTTTTTTTCCATTCATACATCCAGTGAACCAATTATCTCCAATTTTTCTTTTAAAGCCCTTCAATACCACCCTCCAGCTGGCACGGGCTCGCCTGCGGCGGACCCTCGCCTTTTCTTAATCAAGTGCCGAAACTCATTTCAGGAAATTAATAATAAAAATACATATAAAAAAGAGTAGAAAAAATAAAAAGTCAAGCAGCTATGTTTATTTCTTTATTAAAGAAACCACGTCGACGTTTCGGTCGACTATGCTACCATCTTCATGGCTAGAGTTCATTCAATAGAAAAACTTCTTACCCACATAGAATATACCAGTATAAATACAAAGAATACATAAATGTTTCCTCAGGATTCGTAGGGACTTTGCAGCCAGGAGATAGGATAAAAAAATATTTTATTTTATTTCTATTTGCCGACGTCTCGGTCGCCAATCACGACCTTCATCATGGCAAATATTGTCAATCGTATCAAAGATCGTGTATAATTGACACCTTCATCACAGTGGCGTAGCGAGGGGGGAGCAAGGGGGGTCATCATGCCCCGGTTGCTACTCAAAAAGGGGCGCCAAATGGTCCGCAAAACAAAAAAATTGCTGGATAATTTTTTTATTTTTATTATAATTGATTGATTTCTGGATGATCATATACATTTCAAAATCTAGTCTTGTTTTCTCAACTACATTTTTTGTCTCAAATTTAAAGCCTGGCTTGAGCCTCTGACTTTATTTATTTTACGTTATTTATTTATTAATGTGAGAGTATATTATATATATATAATATTATATGGTTTTCGAATGGGGGGGCGCCAAAAAGGTATTGTGCCCCGGGCGCGAGTTAAGCTCACTACGCCACTGCTTCATCATGGCAAATATTGTCAATTATACAAGATCTTTGACACGATTGACAATATTTGCCATGATGAAGGTCGTGATTGGCGACCGAAACGTCGGCAAATAGAAAATTAAATAAAATATTTTTGGCTGCAAAGTCCCTGCGAGTCCTGAGGAAATCTCCACAGCCATAAAAACATAAATGTTTCCTCATATATTTCTTATGGGAGAAATCATAACTTCGGCAATTATAATTTTTTTTATAATTATTTTTTGAGCTATAATAATAGCTCAAAAAGTTATAAGAATTTTTTTTGACGAAAATAATATTTCTGTAATAGAAGTCTTTAAGCATTTGGTTTTGAAATTCCAACGGAAAGTTGTCCAAATAGAGCGTGACAGACAGACGGACATTATCGAATTATAATATATATATAGATTTCAAATCAGCAATAAAAAAAGCAAAGGCGTTACTAGTAAGCGGGGAAAAATATAAGAACATTAAATTTTCTCCTTAAACAATTAAATTTCCATTAAAGCATAGATTTGAGGGGGTGGTCCGAAGCCTGTTTGTAAGTGATGTCACTAACGCATGCTGTCTCACTGCTGTCACCGGCAACGATTACGACGAGCAATCTGGCCGGGGTAATTACCGGCATCCTGGCCATGCGATAGGATCGTGCAGATTAGGACGAATTTCTTTAGCGAATATTATGTATAGGCTATTATATACGGGCTCTGGGATCGAAATATACGTAAATAAAAAAAAATGTCTAATAATCTTTTCTTTTCTTCATTTTGTTATTTGGACCCTGTTATGCATTAGTGTGTCAAGCGCCAAAAAAATTAAAAATTGAGTTAAGCACGGAATATTGTTTCAAATGCTATAATTAATAGTATTTTTTATGAAATATGTCCTAAAAAAATTTATATTTAATGTTACTTGCACAATTGACAAAAAAAATTATATATAATCTAATTAAAAAAAAAAAAACTTTAATGTTAATTTTCTCAAATCTCCGTACCTGGCGCTTGACACACTAATAATGCGTAACAGGGTCCATTTAAGACTTTAACATGAGAGAAAATTTCTCTTTGGGCTGGCTGCTTCACTTCTGGGTCAACTAGCAAACTTATCCGCGAGATAGTAAATCATCGATCTAGTATACAAGAACACGCTTAACTTCCAAGTTAAAAAAAAAAAATGAGTTTTCTAACATATATAATTACCTATCTGTGCTATAAGGAAAGTGAAGTGTGAAGTTAGCAACTTAATAAAGGTATCATTATTAAAAATTAAAATAATTAATTAAAGCTTTATTAACAAAAATTTAAAAATTTCCAAAAGAATAAATAAACAAGCCTTGTTTATTTGGTTGGTGTTCCTAATTTCACCCCTTATACCGAACTTTAGGTCTTCGCTAGTTAACTACGACCTGGGCTCTTATTTAATCATATGATTAGCTTAACTCTATGTGAAAGTGTTAGCGAGGTGAATAGCTGAATCAATACGTAGTAGAAAAATAAAAGGCCGAGCAGATAGGATTATCTTTATTAGAGAACCCACAGTGAGGTTTCGGTCGACTATGCGACCAATTTCATGGTTAGAGTTCAGTCAATAGCCATGAAGATGGTCGCATAGTCGACCAAAACGCCTCTTGATTTTTCTACTATATATGTAAAAGGACTGGAAAGGCTTATCAAAACGATAGTTAGTTAATTAGAAATTGAAGCAACCGGTTCTTAGTGTTTTTACTTCCTTTGAGATTGCAAATTTTCCAAAATAAGGTTCACTCTTTAAAAAGGCTGATTAACTTGTAAATAAAATGTAAGAGATGGGTTTGAATAATAAAATTAACGTTGTTTGTTGTTGTTGTTGTTTGTTTGTTCCAGATTGCGATGCCTGTGGGCGGCCGTGTCGCCGGGAAGATCAGCATCTATACCACCCAGAACAATGGTAGACGGACGGACTTTTCAAGTCCCTTCATTTGATCCCTAGGGAATCCCTCCACGGTCTCTCCTCTCGTTACCGCCGCCGCCGCTAACGCCACTTTATACCAAGTCGAAAGAGAGTCCTCCCCCTACCCCCTTCCACGAACACTTAGCTAGCTTTTTGTTTGTAAGCGTGCGCCTCCACTCCCTTACTCTTCTCATCTTCATTCAAACTTCTCTTTACTCGAATCCTTTTCTCTCTCTCTTTTTTTCCTTATCCAATTTCCTTGCTTTCTATTCTCTTTTAGAATAATTAGTCAAATCAAATAAACTGTTTTTCACTCGCTTCCTGTCAAAACAAATGAATTCCTCACTAGAATAACAAATTTCAAAGAGTAGCTTCAGGGCCCTATCGAGAAGTACTAATTAAATATATACTTAAAAAAAAAAAAAACATATAACCAAGTATTTATTAATTTAAATAATCGAAAATAAATTAAGAAATACTTGGTTATATGTTTTTCATAATAACTTGATGGACCAACATATGATCTTATAATTCTTTATTTATATACTTTTTACTTTCTCTTACCTATATGTTAATATACAATTGGGTCATCCCATGCCAAATCGACAAATTTTTTTCCTGACCCCCGCGGATTTCGCTGAAAATTTCCTATCTTTTTTCTACCCCTTAAAAGACATTTTTTTTCAAATTTTTTCAAATTTTTTTACCCAACTAAAAAAAGTTATGGATTTTTAAAAAAAAAACGCACTTTTTTTCAAATAACTATAACTTTTTTTTAAAATTGATATTTCGGAAACCCGCAAGGCTATAAAAATTTTGTTTTTGAATGTAGTTTTCAGAAAAAAATACAAAAATTATTTCAGAGCCCGGATATATGAAATATTTCAGTTTTTTTGAAAAACCCTAATTTTATTTGGACCATTTTTTTTTAAAATTTTTTTTAACTCAAAATAAACTTCAACTAATTCTACAATTATCCCCCCTAATTTCAAGATGTGCTGACGATTGCTTCTATTTTTTTTTTGTTATAAAATTTTTTTTTTTGAAATTTGGTTTATTTTTTACGTAACTTTTTATGAAATTTTTCAGCTTTCTCGTGAAACTTTAGAAGTGAAAAATGATATTTTATTCGAAAATTTTAAATCATACTAAAAATTGTTTTTTTTTTCAGTCTCGTACTTTACTGAAAAAAAAAATAATTTTTAGTATGATAACTT
>JAKCPI010001836.1:0-18446 GCA_023213315.1 Euborellia annulipes | reverse complement strand
AATATCTAATCAAAAAAAAAAATCTAAATTAATTTTAGGTCAAGTTGTTTACGATTTTTTACACAACATTCATTCATCTTTTTTTTTTACTCTCTCTCTTTTTCATTCACCTGGAAAAGTATTTACGGGATAAGAAAATTCCTGGCTAAACCAAGCAACCAACTTCAGAGAGTGAATTGATCAAAGAGACCTTGAAAATGCTTTAGAGAGAAGGAGCGAAGGGAGGGGGGGGGAGAGAGAGTGATTTATACTTTTTAATCTCACCTGAGATCGAATTATTTTATCTCAAAGGCAAAAAAAAAAACTAATCTGGCATGTGATTTATTCGATTTCTACACTTTATTTTTTTTTTTTTAAGCGTTATTTTATTTTTTTATTTTTCTCTTTTCGTCAAGCGATTATTTTCTGAATTAAATATTTCGTAATAGCCTCGAGGGTAAATGTTCAATTTAACAATTGAATTGATTTTTGGGGGGGGAGGGGGGTAGCTAAGGGAAATAAGCAGGCTGGAAATTCCGGGTTGGTCAACCACCTGTCATTTAATTGTTAAATTATATTATTGCTAGTCCGCGTGCGGCTCTCGTGGCTAGCGTGCTGGCCATACCAAGGGTCGCGGGTTCGAATCCCAGGCAGTCCGTCACTGAGCGATTGCCAATCAGAATAGCCTTCGCCTTTCGGGCATTGATGACCAAACCGTTTTCCCCAGTCCAGGAGCAAATTTTTCTAATTGTATCAACTGCAGCGGACCCTTCGCTAGGAATGAACGAGCGGTAAATCTGCAGATCGTCAGCATACAAATGGTAATTGCAGTCAATAACCCTCGAGATGTCACTTATATAGATGGAAAACAAAAGAGGTCCAAGCACCTGGGGGACACCACGATTAGTTCTCAAAAAGGAGCCAATACCACTCGAACCAATAACAACAGCTTGCTCCTGGCCTGTCAAATAAGATTGAAGCCAACCAATCGCACTTCGCGAGAAATTCAGCCTAGCAAGCTTAAACAAAAGCAAATCTGTTTCTGTGTCAGTGTTACTAAAATCAAAGAGTAGCAAAATCGAAAGTCTCCTCCCATCAATTTCCCGCAGCAAATCCTGTGTAACCTTCAAAAGAGCCGTCTGAGTACTGTGACCCCTTCTAAATCCGGAAATCATTCAGATTATTTAGATTTAAAAACTTGTTAACCTGTTTAAAAACTATCTTTTCGAATATCTTGGAGATAGCGCACAAAAGGGACACAGGACGGTAATCATCAGGACCAGACGGACTCGAATTCTTGGGTGTGGGACGTATAAGGGCTCTGTGAAGAAAGGTGCCCATGCATCAAAGACGCATTAAAAATATCTTAATTATGATCTATACGTATATGCAATCTAATGGCGGTGTGGCCGTCTGTCTGTCTCTCTTTACCCAAACAGCCCCATCCCCGATCTCTCTAACAAAAAAAAAAAAAAAAAAAATTTAATTATATAACAATCTTGATTATTTTTCATTTAAGAGATTTAATTATTTTAATTGATTTTAATTGGCTTTAATTTTTCATAAAGAAAGACAAAACTCAAATGATGCAAATTCTGAATTTTCTAGAATTTTTCTCGCCTCCCCTTGTGAGGATTTTCGGACCCAAGTATTAATATTTTTCTGGACTCTCCACGTAATCACTTCTATAAGAGTGCAAAATTTTGTTTCAAAATTCTAACGGGCAGTTGGTCAAACAGATTACGCCGACCCCGCACCGCGGGATTAATAATGGCGAGGACAGAAGAAGAAGAGTTGGTCAGCATAACAGACGGATACTCCGTTATTATATACCGTATAATTAATATAATATAGATTACAATCCATTTAGATTTTATTTAAAATAATACTTTTATTGAATGAATAAAAAAAAGAGCCAAGCAAATTGACATGGCAAAAGGATATTTTTTTTGTTTCAATTAAATATTAAAGAAATTGAGTTATAAAATCTCACAAATGAAAAAAACATTAATTGGCTTTATAAAAAGAAATTTAAGAAATTTTTTTTTCAATTCATACCAATTAGTTTTGTTTAGAAGAGACTTCATATTATCATACGGAATTCCAGACAGACTTTTCATTGAGCAAGCAAAACAAATTAATACAATACTGCTATTAAAGTTAAATAAAAGCCTATGTTTGTATTGATATTGAATAACGTATAAGGTCTAAAACTAAACAATGGATGTCCATTATAGAAATGCATGAGAACGTCTAGACATAAAGAACTGGTGTGACTGGTCGCATTACCTTCGGTAATCGAAAGTTGTGTTCTGTGCTTGTCATACCAGATTTTTTTTGTGTCGTGATATATTTAGTTTCCGTCGATATATTAAAATTTATAAACATGGGAAAATATTTATATTTTGTTATCATGGTAACCATTTCTTCCGTCTTTCCTACACAAGTACAAGAGTAAAGTGTGCTTCAAACAATTATGAGGGCAAAATGAGAATATACCTTTTAAAGAGCATCTAAAAAAATAATTGATTTTTGAATTTTAATCAAACTCGTTAGAGCGAATTTTGAGAAAAAGGAAAAAGTACTAGTATTCTTTGGCCTATTTTGTTCAAAAGCTTATTTTCGAGTATAAGAATGCAGGACAGCAATTAATATTTCAATCTAATTCAAGAAGAGCGCTCATCTAACACCTTCAAGTGGAATATTATGTGATGGAGAGATTGAACATGGAATCAGCCTTGATGATGGTCCTATGTACCGAAACGTTGGCCCTGGCACTTTACAATTAAATAAAAATTGAAAAACGATTAGCTGCGTTGCTCATTGGAGATTTCCTGATGCTTAAATAAACCATATTATCAGCTATACACCTCAATTAAATTAATATTTCACTTGATATGTGAAAAAAAAAGAAAATTTCATTTATATTTATCAAGTGAAATTTCTTTTACTTGAGGGCAGTGCATCATCAATAACAATAAAGATCCATTCCATGTCAACTCAACACACCCATTTTTCCTCACCATCTCAGATTTTATTGAAATTTGGTATACTTATACTAGGTACTAAGACTAAGAAGAATCCCAATTTTTAAATAGTTATCTCCCGCCGCTTCCGATATATGACTATGTAAAGTTTTCAAAAAGTCGCGAAAAAAGTGTAAACGTTGAAATAATTTTTTCATTAAGGCCCTTGCATATGATATATGTCATTCGAAAGAGCATTTAAAATGCTGCAAAATGACACCTCTTCCAGCTCTCTAGCTCAATTAGGACAGCTTCCAGAGCAATTTAAAAAAATCAACGTTTACACTTTTTTCGCAACTTTTTGAAAACTCTATCGGAAACGGCAAGAGATAAAAATTTAAAAATTGGGATTTTTCTTAGTCTTAGTACCTAGTATAAGTATACCAAATTTTAAGAAAATCTGAGATAGTGAGGAAAATTTTCTTCTAAAATTGTGTTGATTTGGCATGGAATGACCCTAAAGTTTCTTAATAAAAGGTTTATCTTTAAAATAAAGTTTTGAAAGATTACAGATACAACAGAAATAACAGTTTATTCAAATTTTACCATTGAAATCTTATTAAGAGAGCTTTACTCTTGTACAGTGAGGGACAATATTAAGTACAACCCATGCGTTTTCTCACTTGTGATTATTTCATTGTTTTTAAAAAAATATTATATATTTTTTAATGGAAACTTTCATGGCTCAAATTTAGATACATTCCAATAAAAATTTTAATTTTCTTTTATAAAAACAATGAAATAATCGCAAGTAGAAAACGCATGGGTGGGACTTAATATTTTCCCTCACTGTTGAATTCCCCTGAATTCAAAAAAGTGAATTTCGCAACATGGTCTGCCTGTGAACAAAATATCTCAAGAACTGAAAGAGCTATGCAGTTGAAATTTTATCAGCTAGTTTAAATTTCAACCTGCCAACTCTTTTCATTCTTGAGAAATTTTGTTCGCAGACATTTAGACTTCAGGTCAGAGCACATCTTTCAATTACCGATCGTAAGAATGTGGCTAGTCACACCAGATTTTAAAAAAATGCTTTATACCATTTTATGATATTGTTTAATTATATTAAATTTTCACTCGAGTGTTGCTTTTAATTTAATAGAGTAATTTTATTAGCAGCCACATCAGGCGTTTTATTTAAACATTAAATTAAATAGAGAGAAAGAGAGACCTTTTGAAATTATTAATTTCATCCCCTGAGTATGTTTTTTTTTATATATATAATCCTAGCTATCATTAATCATGGATCGTATCCATGTTCTTTCCCAGGGGTTTAAATTCTTGTGGAAAAGCAACATCTGCTGCTTATTTTGTTCGCACGTTATTTTAATTACATTAATTCTTTTTTTTTTCCTTGGGGGGGGGGGGGATTAAATGCATCACGGGGATTTTTCTTTCACCACTTGAACTGAACGCCTTTAAGTGGCACACTCTAAATTTATTTGCTTTAATAAAATACAGCTGTTGTTACGACAAACTTTTTCTTAATGGAGTAAGTAGCTTCGTATAAATGTCATTGAATGAAGTCTGCAACTCAGTAAAGTTAAAATATCAATAATATACATAGAAAGAAGACATTGAATTAATTTAATTTCTACACATGTGAAGACTTTATTCCTGACAGTGACAGGATTTTAATTAAATTTATATTCAAACGCTTTCCTGAACATTTTTTTTTTTTTTTAAATCTAATATTATTAATAATACATCGTAAAGCCTAAAATGATAACGTTATCTTTTCTCCAAATTCGCTCCAATGATTTTGATTAAAATTCAAAAATCAATTAATTTTTTAGATGCTCTTTAAAATGTATATTCTCATTTTGCCATTGAAATCTTTTGAAGCACACCTTTCATAGGAAAGATAGGGGAATTAGTTGCCATGGTAACAAAATATAAATATTACAATTGGAAGATTTTCGCTGGATAAATATAAATATTTTCCCGCTTTTGGGGCTTGGTTTAGGGGTTAGCGTGCTAACCTCGTATACCAAAAGTCGCGGGTTCGTAAAAAAATTCGACTTCGAGATTTTGATGTTTGTCCACGTTTAGACCTCCCTGACAATTGTGAGTCCAAAAAAAAAAAAAAAAAAAAAAAAAAAAACATTTTGGGCATTATGCCTGTGTGTATGAACACGATTGCTTAAAAACCAGAGCAGCCAGATCGATGAAATTTGGTATATACTTCTTCAAGGGCGTTTCAAGAAAGTTTTTTCAAACATTTGATAAATTTAAGATTATTTTAGGTCAGTTATAAATCATTTTTTTTTTTAGCTAAAGTAAATTATTATATTTTACTTTCTCTTACCCTATGTGAAATATAACACTGAGCAACAGTGATTTTTTGTTAATAATTTCGTTAATAATTAACAGATTTTTACGAATGAATGAATTTTAGAAAGCCAAAGAACTATAGAATATCGTAAATATATGTTTTTTCATTCAGGGATATCTAAAATTGTATTAGGGGTGACCAAAGAAAAAAAAAATTTTTGGGGTTGAACCCTCAAAACACCCCCCCCCTGGCTACGCCTATGTACTCTTTGCACTAAAATTGAAGATTTCTATTAACTTTTGGAGTAAACACTTCACCTGGAAGTAGTTCTTAACCTAAAAAGTTTTTTCAAAAATTTTGAAATTTTCAATTTTGTTGACATATTTTTATATATATCATTCGCAAATGTCCGTCATGTCTGTCACGCTCTATTTAGGCAACGTCCCGTTGGAATTTTGAAACGAAATTTTATATGCATAAAGAGGACCTTCTCGGGATTACAGGAAAATTATTTTCATCCCGAAATTCCTATAACTTTTTGAGTCATTAATTCTTAAAGTTACGATTTCTCCCATAGGAAATGTATAGAGAAATATTTATGTATTCTTTTGCGAAGTCCCCCTGTCTAGACGGGAAGCTTCTCATAATTAAGAAAAGGCTGGAGGGGGTCCAGGGGGCGAAACCCCCCGGCTAGGCGCTCCTATTTTAAAAAGATTTTATTCTTTGACATTTTTTCGAATAGTTTTTGAAATAATCAACGAAGAAAAAGACATTTTTGAAGATATAAAGTAAATTACTACCTCCAGGTAAAGTATTTACTCCAAAAGTTGATAGAAATCTACAATTTTAGTGTAAGGAGTATATAGCAAATTTCATCGATCTAGCTGCTCTGGTTTTTAAGCAATCGTGTTCACACACACATACAGACAGACATAATTCCAAACGAAATATACGAGAAAGTTTTCGGGAAGTCATCCCCGATTGATTTGTTTTTATCAATCGAAAGAAATAGACAAAAAAAATAAAACAACTGACTAATCAGTATTTTGAGAGTTGAAATGAACGAGCTTTGCACTCTTTTTAGACATAAAGATTAATTTGATGCAATCCCTTGCTCTCTCTCTCTCTGTCTCTCTAATTCACTTCTAACTAAATTCACAACCCCCTTGAGTAAAAGGGCAAAAACCATCCAAGCGGTCGTATATAAATCTTAACAGGATGAATGGATGAATGAATTAATGATGAATCGAGCAAACGGATGGAAATTAAATTCAAAAAATATATGAAATATGAACGAAAAGGGGATTTTATTTTATTTTTTCTTTATGGGGCAATTTAGAGGTTATATAACATTTAGAGAGAGAGAGAGAAAAGAAGTTATTACCCGGGGCGGTAAATAATCGCATTTGCTTTATTGATATAAATATATTATAGAAAATGGAATTCAAACTAAGAGATGCTTCACTTATCCTACCGAGAGCAAATCAACGATATAGTAAACAAGAACACGCTTAACCTTCGAGTTAAGAGACAAAAATGAATTTTTTCACATATAATCTACTATCTGAATTATAAATGTTATTAAATATTATGTATCTTTTATAAATGAATAAAAATATATAAATATAGAATTTAATTCATTTAAAAAAAAAACGCATTGAAAAATTCCTTATAATAGTCTAGTTTTTTTTTTTTTTTTAAAGTATGATAAGACGTCGCTCCTGCACTCCCTTAATAATTTGCACTCATGTCTATCTCACTGTCAAGCTCTGTTTGACCAAGATTAAAATGAAATTTCTTATGACCTTCTAGATGCACGGTCGAATGTGCCTCCGTCCAGACCCATTTTGTTTTGCGCACTAAATTCATGGCGAGCACGCCCGCATTATTGCACACACACACACGTTTTCCAGATTAATATTTCTAGACTAGTATTCACTTTATATCTTCATTTTTTTAAATGACTTAAGCAAGTGTTCTTCACTCGGACATGTTGATTAAAACAAAAAAGAAAACACAATTTCAATAAAGAAAAAATTGGTGGCGTAGCACACAACTTTATCTTACCTTGGGTAATTGAAAGTTGTGTACTGTGCTTGTCACACTAGATTTTTCGTGTCAACATATATTTAGTTTCCGCCGATATATTAGAATTCAAGATGTAAAATTTATTTATCTTTTGTTAACATAGCAACCATTTCTCTTATCTTTCCTATGAAGTTCAAGAGTAAAGTGGTCATCAGAAGATTTCATTGGCAAAAAGAGAATATACATTTTAAAGAGAATGTAAAAAATAATTGATTTTTAAATTTTAATCGCCCCCGGGTGTGGCATAGTAGGTAGCGTGCCTACCTCCTATACCAAACGTCGCGGGTTCGGACCCAGGCAGTCCGATGATTTTATTTAAGCCATTTGGATACCAGATGGCTTAAATAGAAATGCCTGAACCCCAAATTGATATATTAATTACAACGGTTATCGTCAAAGTCTTATATGGCCTAAGTTGCCGAAAAGACTGTGTGAATGTGTGTGTGAATGAAAAAAAAAAAAAAAAAAAAAATTTTAATCAAAATCGTTGGAGCGAATTTTGAGAAATTCGAAAAAAAAACTGAAAAAGTGCATGGAGTAAAGTACTAGTACTCTTTGGCCGATTTTGTTCAAAAGCTTATTTTCACGTCTCAGAGGGAGTACCTAATTTAAATATAAAATTTTAACCTCCGAGCTCAATTCCTTCATGCTTTAAATTGAACACACTGACACACAGACAGACAGACCATGTCGCGAAAACCACTTTTTTGGTTTCAGGGGACTTCAAAACGTAAAGATCCATCAAAATCTCGACATGGAATTTTTGACATGAATCCAATACTTTCTCTCTATATATATATATTACATATATACATAGGTAAGAGAAAGGAAAATACATATTACTCCTTTTTATGGTATTTATTTATTATTATTTGTATAAATAAATAAATTTGTGTTGAGATATCATTGATGGATGTTTGTAGATTGGAAAGATTGATTAGAATTCATTGATTAAAGCCAATGCTCTTTGAGCCATACATCATCACAACTGAACGTGAAGCAGAGTCAGTGACTAATTTATAATTGATGACTATTCAAGCCCTATAAACTTAATTCAAATCTATTACATCATTCTCTACTCTCTCTTTTCACTCTTAATGACAAATTCGATTAGAATACATTTTGACATTAAACATGTCATCTCAATGAATATTATCTAAAGAAAAATTTGCATACTCTTGGGAAGAGAGAAGATATTGAAAAAGACAAGCCGGGGCTAAGATTTAGCCCTGGGATGACACGTATTATGAACACAAGCATCCTAACTTCACGAATATAAATATAAAAAAAATAATATAAATGCAATCTGGAATCTACCGTTTTTTTGTTATTATTCAGTCAGGATTATACTCGTATATCTAGAATCTATTGCAAGGTGTTGAATATTCTCCTAACTTGAGCTAACGCATTGCATATCTGTATTACGTCTTGTTAATAAAACTATTTGTCTTCAAATTGAATGCAAATTGATATAATATTGATATTAAATATTTATATGAATATTTTCAGTTGATATTACTTCTTGTTAGGTGAAAATAAAAGGTATATTTCTTTTTGAAATTATTTTTATTTGAGCCACACAGCTGGCAATTTGTCAAAATAGTTGTGAAGATTGGAACAATTGACAAATTGTTATGTGAACACCAGAGTTGCCCCCGGGTTTGGCGTAGTAGGTAGCACGCCTACCTCCTATACCAAACGTCGCGGGTTCGGACCCAGGCAGTCCGATGATTTTATTTAAGCCATTTGGATACCAGATGGCTTAAATAGAAATGCCTGACCCCACAAGAGATATATTCTCTACAACGGTTATCGTCAAAGTCTTATATGGCCTAAGTTGCCGAAGACTGTGTGAATGTGTGTGTGAGTGTGAGTGTGAATGAGAAAAAAAGTGTGAATGTTTAAAAAAAAAAAAAAAAAAAAACACCAGAGTTGGGTTTTATACACGATTTTGCAGTTTTATACAAAAATCGCGGATAAATTCAAATAAAATTTCATTTTTCAATTATTAACATTTTGATTATATTATTCACTAAATAAAAATTAGGTGTTGGCTGTGTCTTCTACACAGCCGGTGGCTTTTTAACGTGACAACGTCTTTTGCTTGACTTCAAAAAAATTTTTTTTCTCTTACCTATATTGAAATATAAAGAGAGAAAGTATTGTTTTTTTTTTTTTTTTTTTACTAGTAGTTTGTTTTCATAAATAAACATGTTCAAACATTTTCATTGAAACAATATATGACAGGTGTGGCCAAACTTTTATCCATTAAGGGCGACATATGCTTAAAAAATGAGGTTTTTCGAGAAAAAAACTAATTTTAGCGTTAATTACTCGGGATTTTTTTATTTATTCTATTGGAGGTTTTCTTTCTGCACCAAATGGCATCTCATTTAGTCTGATCTGATTAGCCGTTCGGAATCTACAGGGGTTTAAAATTTCGAAAAACGAAATCCCGCCGAGTGCTCTCATGCGGTAAAATGACGTCATATCAAAAAAAAAGAAAAAAAAGCCCTGGGGGTATTGAACCACTCTTTCTAAAACTATATTTAGATTTAATGTAGCTTTTATGGTCAAGTCGCTATGCGTTGCACAAGTAGGGCTATTTTTCGATATTTTTTTGTCTAAAAAATGAGGTTTTTCGAGAAAAAACCAATTTTTGAGTTAATTACTCGGGATTTTTTTATTTATTCTATTAGAGGTTTTCTTTCTGCACCAAATGACATCCCATTTAGTCTGATCTGATTAGCCGTTCAGAATCTACAGGAGTTTAAACTTTCAAATTAGAATTTACCGCAGCGCGGTAAAATAAAATGATAGGAAAAAAATAAATGGTGAATTCTTTAGCTGAAAACTCATTCTTTCTAACCGTATATTTCCCATAATTATACCTCTTAAGACAGAGGAGTTATTCAAGCCAATAAACTTTTTCGTGCATGCCCCTCTAACATGCCACTATAGACACATGATTTGTAAGACGTTGTCACGTCAAAAGCAAACAACATCGTCAATGCTTTAAAACATTATAAAATATGAAAAGCTGTTTTTTCAGGGGAGGGGGTTGGTTTTTTTACAGTTTTATACTTTTTATACATCGGCCAAGTTTTATCCGCGATAGTTTTATACATGTATAAAACCGTGTATCATACTCGGCGGGATAAAACCTACCAACTCTGGTGAACACTAATATATCTTGTTTATTTTTTTGAAAATTTTTAAATTAAACAACATTTATTACCCATAATTTAAATAAATATTATAAATTAAAATAATTAATTTATAAAAATTAATTTTTTTTTAATTAAAATTTAAAAATTTTCAAAAAAATAAACAAGATTTATTAGTGTTCACATAACAATTTGTCAATTGTTCCAATCTTCACAACTATTTTGACAAATGTGTGGCTCAAATAAAAATAATTGCAAAAAGAAATATACCTTTTATTTTCAATAGTTTTATCAACAAGACGTAATACAAATAAACAATGCGTTAGCTGAAGTTAGGAGAATAATCTGGGGGGAAAATCTGTATGAGATCAATATTTAGGCCTATATGGAGTCCAGGCATTCATATTTAAGCTATTTGGTATCTAAATGGCTTAAATAAAAACATCAGACTGACTGGGATCCGAACACGCGACCCTTGGTATATAAATCAGGCGCGCCTGCAACTACACCAAGCCCGAGGGCCGGACATGAGTTAAATCATCTGTCAAACAAGATCATTGAACTAAAAACTAAATTCCTTTAAATACACAGACAAATAACAACACAAATGAAAGAGTTTATTTTTAATCATTAGTCATAAAATAATAAAAAAAACCTTAAAAAAAAAAAAAAATTTAATGGAATAAAAAAAAAACTTTTTTATTTTTCTTTCGTACTATTTTGGTTGTAGAGTGCAAAAAGAGCAATGAGGGATTTATAAACACTAAGGTTCACCAGGAAAACGATTAAAATAAACTTATAGATTTTAAGATAATGAGATGCCCACGGGGCGTGGTGTAGAGGTTAGCGTGCTAACCTCATATACCAAACGTCGCGGGTTCGGACCCCAGGCAGTCCGATGATTTATTTAAGCCATCTGGATACCAGATGGCTTAAATAAAAATGCCTGGACCCTATTATATATAAATTCATAAATAACGGTTATCGTAAATGTCTTATATGGCCTGAGCTGCCGAAAAGACAGTGTGAATGTGTGTGTGAGTGTGAGTGTGAATGAGAAAAAAGTGTGAATGTTTAAAAAAAAAAAAAAGATAATGAGATCAAAGATGAAAGCCCCCGAAAAGTCAATGAATGAAAAACATTTTTAAAAAGCAATATTTATATTCTTTGAAATTATATATAACCTCTTTACTATTTCAATTTATATTATTTAATTAAAACGATTAAGAGTTCATATTATAAAAGATTATTTTTAGGCATTTAATGCCAAAATTAAATAAAGCATATCTCACAATTAGGAAGGTTTAATTTTCAAAAAAATACACTGGCGCCAGTAAAATATCATGCATGCTAGAATGTTTTCTACTGGCACCCACAATAATTAACAACTAAACAATTTTTTTTATAGATTTTGCATTAAAATTTTCCATTAAAATATAATAAAATTGATTTAATATTAATTTATAAATGAGAAGAATAATAAATTTAATTAGATTATTCATTAAAAAAAAAAAATTAATTTCTCTTTTGTTGTTTAATTAAATGAGAATATAAATAGTTATATTATTTGAGCGATTCCAGAGCGCTCTGGTGACAAATGGTTGCTACAAGGAGGAGAAGCCCAACGGAAAGCGACAAAGATGGCTGAACGATATTATAAAGAGAATACAACAAAGCCATTAATGCATCTTTTTAAAAACAGTTCCCTTATATTTTTTTCTAATATTAGTTGTTTATATTTATATACTATTTTCGAATAATTAATTATGCTAATAGTCTTTGTAATATTTATATAAAATACCTGGATAAAGGAGAATGCTGGGATGCAAACGGAGAGAGTGCCAGAGGAAACAAACAAACAGGTTGCAGTTGGAAGTTGCATTCGCAGATAGGAACAAAAATGATTAGGATGTGTTATTTATGTATAATAACAAAATGAAATTGACGGGGCAACGAAATAAAGAAACTTTTGTAAGCACACATAAAAAAGACACTAGCTTGTTAGATGTTCACTGGCCGATCGGCTACTGACACGGTAGGCGCGCGCTAATAGCGTCTACCCCCACTCTGAGCGCTGAGGGGAAAGGAGGGAGGGTAAGGCGACGGCTTTTGATCACCCCTCCCCAAGATATGGCGATTTCAAATAAAATAAAAATTCTTATTAAAATAAATACAATATAAAAAAAAAAAATTTGTGCGACTTTTGCCTTCGGTAATCGAAAGTTGTGTTCTGTGTTTGTCATATCAGATGTAAAAAATTTATAAGTGTTGGAAAATATTTATATTTTGTTGCCATGGCAACCATTTATCCTATCTTTTCTATGAAGTACAAGAGTAAAGTAGTCTTCATAAGATGTCAATGGCAAAATGAGAATATACATTTTAAAGAGCATCTAAAAAATAATTGATTTTTGAATTTTAATGAAAATCGTTGGAGCAAATTTTGAGAAAATCGAAAACAAAACTGAAAAAGTGCGTCAGTAAAATACTAGTACTCGTTGGTCGTATGTTATTTGGACCTCTTAGAGGAGTGTGAAATTTTGCAAGCAAAAAAAAGTTGTGTTTCCCGCGTAATAGGAGAAAAATTGCGTAATTTTCGCACTTTTTTTAGTTTTTGCAGTTTAATTCAAAAACTATGAGCTTTTTGACATTAGTTGTTATTATCATTTTTAAAGTATATTAAATTTCAAACAATTGAAGTTAAACCACTGCTTCGTAAGTTTAATAGTTTTTGAGATATGATGCTTGAAAAATGTACATGATTTTCATAAATGTTACAATTTTCAATTTTATTTATGTTTTAAGCCGAATATAGGCATAACCGCTCATGCTTAGAGAAACATTGTGATAAATTGAGTTTTAGCACATTTAATTACCTTTCATTTAAGCGAAGTACGGGATCAGTGACCCTTATAGTTCTCTTGTAATCTTAAAAAACAAAAATTCCCATAATACAAGTTTTAAATAAGCCTACATGGAATTGCATCTTATCTCAAAAACTATTAAACTTACAAAGCTGTGGTTTGGCCTCAATTGTTTGAAATTTAATATACTTTAAAAATGATAATAACAACTAATGTCAAAAAGCCTATAGTTTTACTTTCTCGTACCTCTATATATATGTTAATATATAGAGAGAGAAAGTATTGGATTCATGTCAAAAATTCGATGTCGAGATTTTGATGGATCTTCACGTTTTGAGGTCCCCTGAATCCAAAAAAGTGGTTTTCGCGACATGGTCTGTCTGTCTGTGTGTCTGTCTGTCTGTCTGTGTGTGTGTCTGTGAACAAAATATCTCAAGAACGAAAAGAGCTAGGAAGTTGAAATTTTATATTTAAGTTAGGCACCCCCATGGGACGTGACACGAAGCTTTTGAACAAAATCAGCCAAAAAGTACTAGTACTTTACTGATGCACTTTTTCAGTTTTTTTCGATTTTCTCAAAATTTGCTCCAACGATTTTTTTTTAAATTCAAAAATCAATTATTTTTTAGATTCTCTATAAAATGTATATTCTCATTTTGTGATTGAAATCTTCTGAAGACCACTTTACTCTTGTTCTTCATAGGAAAGATAGGAATTTCTCCTATGGTTGCTATGGTAACAAAATATAAATATTTTTTCCATACTTATATATTTTACATCTTGAAAATCGAATGTACCGTACTGTCGGCAACTAAATACATGTCGACACAAAAAATCTGGTGAGACAAGCACAGTACACAACTTTCGATTACCGAAGGTAAGAGAAAGTTGTGTGCTGTGCGCCAGTCACACCAGATTTTTTAATTAAACTGCAAAAACTGAAAAATGTCCGAAAATTTTGCAGTTTTTCTCGTATTACGCGGGAAGCACAATTTTTTTTTGCTTGCAAAATGTAGTTTCACACTCCTCTAAGGGGTCCAAATAACATACCAAAAATGCAGAAATACTTTACGTTTTGCGATTTAAATGTCGATATTGACTGGCCTACAATAAGAATTAATTGTTTAAATGCAATCCCTCTACTTGTATAATATTAATATTCAATGGTTAAGTGATATATTACCATAAAGGTAAAATAACAAAGTTTTCTTTTCCCTTTCTTTATTTCCAACCCAATTCACTTACTCAATAAACACCCTTGTTATTCAACGTTGCACTTGTATGCCAAAGTAGATTTTTTTTTTTTTTTGTTTTGCAGCCACCAGCTAGCTATCAAGTTCAAAATAACACCTAATTGAGGCCATTAAAATGATATGATGATATGCTTTTAATGTTTCCATATTTCATTAAATGAATGTATTTGTGTTTGATCACAAACAAATGTGAAAAGCCAACAACAACAACAACAACAAGAGAGAGAGAGAGAGAGGTTTACATCACATCATCTGCCAATTTCATTTCCTGCATTCATCATTGGAATTTTTTTCTGGAAATAAAAAATTTGATAAATGAATTTCTATTATAAAAAAAAATTCTGTTAAATTTAACATGAATGTTGGCAGTAAAATCAACACTTGTTTATTTATAGAAAAAAAAATCAAGAAGCCAAAATATCTGGTGTGATTGGTCGCACAGAACACAACTTTCGATTACCGAAGGTAAGAGAAAGTGTGTGTGCTTGTCACACCAGATTTTTCGTGTCGACATATAATTAGTTTCCGCCGATATATTAGAATTCAAGATGTAAAATTTTTAAGTATGGGAAAATATTTATATTTTGTTACCATGGCAACCATTTCTCCTATCTTTTCTATGGAGTACAAGAGTAAAGTGGTCTTTAGAAGATTTCAATGGCAAAATGAGAATATACATTTTAAAGAGCATCTAAAAAATAATTGATTTATGAATTTTAATCAAAATCGTTGCAGCGAATTTTGAGAAAATTAGTACTCTTTGGCCGATTTTAATTAAAAGCTTATTTTCACGCCTCCGGGGGGGGGGGGGGGGCTAACTTAAATATAAAATTTCAACCTCCTAGCTCAATTCCTTCATGCTTAACACAGACACACAGAGACAGACAGACCATGTCGCGAAAATTGATTTTTTTTTTTTTTTTTTTTAAATAAAAAACATTCACACTTTTTTCTCAATCACACACTCACTCACACACACATTCACACAGTCTTTTCGGCAACTTAGGCCATATAAGACTTTGACGATAACCGTTGTAATTAATATATCAATTTGGGGTTCAGGCATTTCTATTTAAGCCATCTGGTATCCAAATGGCTTAAATAAAATCATCGGACTGCCTGGGTCCGAACCCGCGACTTTTGGTATAGGAGGTAGGCACGAAAATTGATTTTATTATTATTCCTTTCCAATTCAGTGCCTGCTTGAGGATTTGTTTACATTCAGGGAATATACAAATGCAAAGAATACATAAATATTTGAAGGCTTGTGGCAAATCGGATAAGTTGCGGATTAAGAATCTAGAATAAGGACAGCTATGAGCAGGGTAGCCAGCAGAAATAAAAAAAACTTTTATATTATTTCGTCGACGTTTCGGGAGCGCGTCGCTCCCATCCTCCAGACCTACGACCATCGATAATTTATTAATTTAGGTACATATATAGTTACAATTATATTATATAACAATGCAGTTAAAAATGCTTACGAAATAATTGTTGTACAAAAGTTGGTTAATTTTATATACTATGTCAAGGTGTACAGACAACCTCATACCAAGGGCGGATACATGGGGGGGGGGTAAAGGGGGTAATTACCCCCCTGAGATTTGAAAAAAATACTTTTTTCGAAAAAAAAATGTATTTTTTATGTAAAATTTTAAAAATTAATACTTAAAAATGTGATTTATATTTATATTCAAGATGATAAGGAATAAATCCTAAAGAAGAATGCAGCCAAATTTATTTCATTTAATTTGCCTAAGTATCGTCCTACTCCTATGTACTAGGCTCTATTTCCTGCCACTACACAAAGATATTTTGAGATTATATTCAACTATTTTTACTTTCTCTTACCTATCTATATATGTAATATATATAGAGAGAGAAAGTATTGGATTCATGTCAAAAATTCGATGTCGAGATTTTGATGGATGTTCACGTTTTGAGGTCCCCTGAATCCAAAAAAGTGGTTTTCGCGACATGGTCTGTCTGTGTGTGTGTGTGTGTGGGTGTGTGTGTGTGTGTGTGTGTGTGTGTGTGTTCAATTTTAAGCATGAAGGAATTGAGCTAGGAGGTTGAAATTTTATATTTAAGTTAAATACCTCCCGGGACCGGAAAAATAAGCTTTTAATCAAAATCGGCCAAAGAGTACTAGTACTTTACTGATGTACTTTTTCAGTTTTTTTCGATTTTCTCAAAATTCGCTCTAACGATTTTGATTAAAATTCAAAAATCAATTATTTTTTAGATGCTCTTTCAAATGTATATTCTCGTTTTGCCCTCAAAATTGTTTGAAGCACACTTTACTCTTATGCTTCATAGGAAAGATAGGAGAAATGGTTGCCATGGTAACGGAATTTAAATCTTTTTCTTTTTATTAGATTAAAAATCAATTATTATTTAAATTCCCATTTATTTTTATTTTATTTCTGCCTGTAATTGTTTCGGAGAAAACATATATCTCTCTCTCTCTCACAAAATTATCTTCTCTCTTTCTACGCGTTTTAAACTTCCCACCTAATCTTCGCATTTGACCAATGTTAATTTCCTATAGGGATTTGTATGTTAATTTCGATTCAAAAGGGGGTCCCCTTTGGAACTTTTTACGCATTTAAAATTTTTTTTCCAATTCTTATGAAATTTTGTATTTATTTACGAATCTATATTGTGTATAAAATGTCCAAATATGAGATTAAAATTTTGAAAAATAACCATAGTTTATTTCAAGCAGTCAACATTTAAAATGCATTTTTTTTTTTTTTTTTTTTTTTTTTTTTTTAATAAATTTGCCTGTATATATATAATATCTCATTGCTATAACGCAGTTTTTTAAAACATTTATTTAATATTTCTATTCAGATATGATGTGTGGATGCGTTATGTTCTGAAGATGGCTGTTGAGTTGTGCCGAAACAGTTATGCATCTGTCAAGAACTAATAAATTATTAAAAATTTTAATAATTTTTTTGATTATATATACATACCATCTGTTAAACCTGTCCAAAAAATAAACTACTAGTTAGAATTTTCTTAATATAATTATTGGACTGCATCCACACTCTTTCATTTTTAAAATGCAAGTTTGAAACTAAGGTGCTATCGGAAACTAAATATATTTCGACACAAAAAATCTGGTGTGACCAGCACGGTGCGCAACTTTCTCTTACCGAAGGGTAAGAGAAAGTTGTGTGCTGTGCGCCAGTCACACCAGATTTTTATATTATAATATTAATTTGCTCTATCCTTGCCTCCATAATAGTTTGAATGTATTGTATAAAAACATAAAGACAAAATCACAGCTCCGATGATGGTTCAAACCCGAACCGAAACGTCAGCAAGTGATTAAGAATTTTTATTAAAATTAAATGAAATAAATTTGGCTGCATTCTTCTTTGGGATTTATTCCTTATCATCTTGAACATAATACTACAGCTATAACAAATTTTCAATCACTATATTTATATTCTGGCAAACAAGTACAGAATGCGCCTTAAAATTACCGAAATTAAGAAAAAAATGTGTGCTATGCGACGAGTCACACCAGATTACCCCCCCCCCGAGATACACCTCTGGATCCGCCCTTGATACCTGTTATCTTTTTAATAACATAAAAAGAAAGAGTTTAGACATGTATTTAGGGTTTTTCAAATATTTAGAGAATTGATATAAGATAAGGTGGCTGTAGATATCAGTTGATACAGGACAGAGGAGTTGGCAGCCAATTTTAGAGCCTCTATATTAAATAAAAACTCTCAATTCTGGATACGTTTCGGCTTTATTCTACTAAGGCCATCATC
>JAKCPI010001835.1:0-51082 GCA_023213315.1 Euborellia annulipes | reverse complement strand
AAAATTTGGTTAAAACCAATTTTGGATCAGCGTTCGTAGAGTCTTAAGTATAAAAATTTGATCATATTTGCAGGTCTTCGCCTTATCATAGTACGAACACCTTTGAATTCTTATACAAATAAAAGGAGATGGGGTAAAAAAAAAAAAATTGGTCCGGCAAGGTCCGGATTCTTATTCTTATTCTTATTCTTGTAGCTATTCTCAGCTATAATCCATTCGGTCCTCACATTTTGCATAGTCGACTACCTCCAGCGCCTGGACTACTGGCCAAAATCTAAAAAAGTATTTTTTTTTTCTCATTCATACTCACACTCATACACACATTTACACGGTCTTTTTGGCAACTTAGGCCATATAAGAATTTTTGGTATCCAATTGGCTTAAATAAAATCATCGGATTGCCTGGGTCCGAACCCGCGACGTTTGGTATAGGAGGTAGGCACGCTACCTACTACGCCAGACCCGGGGCATAACAACTCTGATTGAATTACATATTTCGAAAAAGGTCAGTGAATTTTTGAAATTTTACAGGCAACACAAAAACTGGATATTTTTCCAACTGTTTTAATTTTTATATTTTTTTCTTGACACTGGTTATTATTTTGTTACATAATTCATATTTCGAAGATGCGTGTTTGTAAAAACAGGTTTCCAGGACCCCAGGTGGTGTTAGTAATAAAACAGCAGAACATTTTTTATTTACAAGAATAACTTAGAATACAATAAAAAATATATTTATATTTTTTTTTTTTAATAAAAATCTACTTCCCCCTCATGTGGCTGCATCTGTCGACCACTGCAGGATACCCTCGTAGAAAATTTAAAACTCAGTCAATTGCCCCAACATTTTTCTAAGTCTTTCATCTTTAAGGAATTGATTGGCATTTTTGAAGAGTAGTAAAATTTATTTTAAAAAAATCGCCCATTTTTCTCCACATGAAAAGCTCGTCTCGCTTATCGAACAACGCTAGGGAATTCTTTAAAAAATTAACTAGTAATCGTATGCCATATTACAAGCTCTGAATAAAAATCATCATAAAGCCATAGAAGGTAAAATATTTAAAAATTCTTGATTTAAAAAATCATTTTATGAAACCACGATGCAAGTGAAACTTTTTTCGGATCGTAGGCGTTTAACTGAAAATTTTCAGAAAATTATTCAATTATGGGTATTAAAATCGCGTTTTTAATCTTAATAATTGGAAAATGGGAATGATAATGGGAAATCAATAGACGCATGTTAGAAACTGAGAACAATATTTATTTAGTAATTGAAGATTTGAATCATTTTAAAAATTATATTTTATCAATTTAAAAATTGAATTATTAATTCTCACATTATTTTTTTATAATTCGTCAGGAGGCGATTAGCCGAGGGGATAAAGCAGTTAGCTTTTATAATCCTGAGTTGAATACAACTCGAGTTCAAATCCACCTCATGGCAATAAATTATCCAACTCTATTTGAGATTTGCCTCCTCCTGAGGAAGGAAACGGGAACCCACCTCAGTATCATCCCCATGAGAGTTACTCTTCAGAGTAACCACAACGTGCAAATCTGACACTAATGACTGAGAAGAAGAAGAAGAAATTCGTCATATATATTAAATTTCAACTTTCCTATTTTCGTCGTCACGGCTTGTGACGTCATGGATTGTAGCGTCACGGCCTTTGACGTCACGGCTTGTAACGCGACATGCTGATAGAAGAGAAAAAAAATTTAAGAGGATCAAATAAAAGTTTCACTTTAAAATTCTCCGACTTTCTGAACGTTCGTAAATAATATTAACTAAAGAGAATAAACAAGAAGAACATAACCCGTGTCCAATTATTAAAACTAGCCCTTCCTTAAATGTAGCTGCTAAATGACAATGGTCTTTATGATCGGCGATCTAAGAATAAATATTACCAGTCCAAAGCACCATCCGTAATGATCCAATATTTACCAATGTTGTTGTTATTGAGAATTGAATATGCACAAGTGATTGCGACCTCCTCTTTTCGCTTCAATCAGTCAATCCCTCCCTCTCTCTCTCCCATCGTCGAATAGATGACTGACTGTTCGTGACTCATCATCCAAACATTGATTGAAAATCTGTTATATACTAGAATATTTGGAAACAGATAACGTACGTTCATCATTCATTAGAGCATTGAGGGAAATTATCGGATCATTTTAGTTATTAAGTCTCGCTTGATTTTTTTTTCTTTAATTTTATAGATTAAATTAATCCGATTTAGAATAGGCAAATGTAAATAAAGAATGATATCGTTTTTTTTTTATGCTTTTATACTTTTTAAAGATCATTAACTTTTAGTCAATTTTTAAGACCCTTCCAATCAGGGCCGGAACTAGGAGATTTTATAGGGGGGCAAAATTTAATTTGCCGCCCCTTCCTTAAAATTTTCCTTGATCTCAAAAATTTTTCTGCGAAAATTATTATTATTTTTTTTTCGCGGAACTAAATGTTCCCGTCCGAAAAAATATTTTACCTCTTTTTTTAGAGACGCTGAATTTTTGCCACCTGCGTAACCAAAAATTTTTATCTTTCTTGGATTGCCGTCCCACTGATATCTACCGCCCGGGGCACGTGCACCCACTGCCCCCCCTAAATCCGGCCCTGCTACCAATGACCAAGAGGTGTGAAATTTGATATTTAACGATCATTTTTTATGACAATTGTCTGAAAATTAGATCAAAAAAGACCAAACTAATGGGATACTTTATTTCGAACCTCATGAAAAAAAAAAATTGGTTTCGAAATTCCAACGGAAAGTTGCCCAAATAGAGCGTGACAGACAGAAGACATTTTATAAATAGATTTCAATCCAGTGTCTGCTTGAGGATTTGTTTACATTCATAGAGTACATAGATATTTCTCTATAGATTTCCTATACAGTAAAAAAAAAAATCTTAATTTTAGTGTGTTTTGGAATACTAAATTTACAAATTTCCGTTGTAAATGATAACTACTCTGCATTTATCTACTAACTTTACAAATTTATCCGTTCAAATATTTTTTACAACAAAAAAAAAAAAACATTTTAAAATTACAATTTTCTTCGAAAAATAGAGTATGTACTATAATTTTACATACATTGTATAGTAATTTTCGTTAAAAAATATTTTTTTTTAAGCAGTTTCTGAATTCTAAAATTACAACACATTTTCATTCTAATTTTCAAACGGCTTTCTAAAAATACAATATATTTGTAAATGGTTTTTGCAAGACGTATTAAATTTAGTATGTTTTTATTTATGTAATTTGCTTCCTACACAATTGTAAAATCAACAAAGTGTATGATAGAAATCTTAACTTTAGGAATTAATAGCTTAAAAAGTTTTAGGAATTTCGGGATAAAAATAATTTTCCTGTAATCCCTAGAAAGTCCTTTTTAAGCATATAAAATTTCGTTTCAAAATTCCAACCGGGAAGTTGTCCAAATAGAGCGTGACAGACAAACATACGGACATTAGCGAATTATATAAATAGATTGTAAAATATTTTGTCAAGGATAAAAAATAGCAAAAAATAAATAAGTAGAGATTATTGCCTTTTATTAATGCACTTTTCCTATTAGCACTTTTTCTAAGAAATAGTCACCCAATCCTTTGCCTCCCAAAGATCGGAGGACATCTCATTATTTTTAAAATAAAAGAACTCAAATGATGGGATGCTAAGCAACATTTCTTAGTATTATATTATTATATTTTTTTGAAGAAAGTACTTTTCTTGGTACAGATCATTTGATTTTTTTTTTTCTCTAAAATAACGTCAATGTTGTGATTACTAAGGCTAATTGAAACTTGAAGAAGAAAAAAACAACTCAAAATAAACAATTGATTCTCTCTTGTTTATTCTAAAAGACCCACCCTGTATTTTTTTGCTACTATGTAAGTCAAATGTTTATTCGTATAAATAAACAACGGAATAAATTAAAAGTTAATTCTCTTGTTTCGTTCTTATTATTAGGTTTGTTCCTACAGAAAGCCTGCCTGCTGTTTGTCATATATCCTCAGAGACTGGAGCATCGACAAATAATAGCCTCCAGTCAGAGTAAATGTTTAGAACACCTACAGTCGAGGAATTCAAGGAATTTTAACACTCTAAAACACAGTCAGTAAAAAGACTTCCCTCCCTCTTGTCGATAAATCTTATCACTCCATTCTTAGAACATTATAATAAGTTATACTGTGAACCTCAGTAAAGGCCGCTTCACAGGGTTTTCTTGTTATATCGCATGCGATATGACGTCATTTATGACTCTAGCGTCTGATTGTATGGGTTTTTGGCTGATTCCGCATGTTCTAATATTTTGCATGCCTTTTTTCCAAATCCAGGCATCGACCAATCACAGAGTCGGATTTTTTCACGTCATCCAACATGGCTGACTTTAACCAAAAAGTGAGGTTATTTGATTTTGACAGCTTACGTTTAAATGAAATATTTTATAAAAAAACGACGACCACCAGAGGGCAACATTCGGCCATTTCCGCCACCCTTAGACTTCCAAACTCATCATGTTTGAATAAGCCCCTCTCTCTTATGCCCAATCGCACCGCACAATTTAAGTATAACTTAAAATAAAGTATCAGCAACATGGCAACGTTGTAAATTTTAGTGATATTCTGCTGATTTATTTGTGATTTAATATTATAAGACTTAAACGATACTGTTATTTATTAATAAATATATATTGGGGGTCCTGGCATCTTTATTCACGCCATTTGGGTCTTGAAACATGATTTTATTTTCAATCAGAGAACGTGTTATCTTAGCAACGAACGTGGTTAGCAACGGATGACAATGAAAGTTTGTTAAATTTCATACTTAACCCCCAAATATTTAAGCCCTCGATTTCGGGGGCTTAGCAATGACTTAAGCTAAAAAACAATATTGATAATATAATATTAATTAACTAATAATAATACATTTTTTGGATTCGATTTAGATTTTTCTTATAAAAAACATGAACAATATGAACTATATTTTCGAGGATGATCTATATTATATTAGAGGAGGGCCTGTCGGTCCATCCGTCTGTCACGCTCTGACCATCTTCCCGTTGGAATTTTGAAACGAAATTTTCCAGTCTTATATTAGTAGAGCTGTGTTTTTCAATCTTTTTGAATTTACAGGTTGAAAAATTCTGGCGATTCTCTTGGTTCATGACCGACAAAAAGATTGTAAATCAAAAGACTATGTAAGTTATATGATTTTCTCTATTTTGGTACCTATTTCCCTTCTCCATGAAATTATGTTTTTATTATCGTGTAGAACTTTGCCTTTTTCCTTTTGCCGCCTACCCACCGTGTAGGGCTTCGCCACCCCCTAGGGGTCCCGACCCACAGATTGAAAAACACTGTTATAGAGTGACAGATCGTTATTAATATTTATATATAGTAGCCTATATATAAAATTGCTATTAATTAATCAAAAATCATGAAAATTAATATTTTGTTTCTGATTTTCTCATTTTTCTGAAATTAATATTTATAAACAATATGTATTTAATTTAGTTTATGATTATTAAAAAGAAAAAATTATTAAATTAAAAATAAATCACCAGAATATCACTAAAATTTACAACGTTGCCAGGTTGTTGATACTTAATTTTAAGTCATACTTAAAGTGTGCGGTGCGATTGGGCATTAGACGTGTGGAGACGTATTATTATAATTTTTGACAGCTTAAGTTTTATTCGCTGGCTGCATGTCTCCTGTGAGTGCATCACACTGCCGGCTCTACTTGCAGTGACGTCATATCGCATGGAATGTCACCTGAAAACTCTACGTGTGAAACGGCCTTAAGTCGAGCCTCGATAAGTCGAAAACCTCCAAAACTCGAGGAGTTCTCTTCCCTCCAAGTCCTAAAACCTCCATTTCTTGAAATCTCAAACCAATATATTTCGAAACAAGTTGAGAAGGGCGCGGCTTCGCCGCGCCCATCTCAACCTGCCCTGGCGGGCGGCGTCTCGATACGTGATCAGTAGTTTTTCTCTTAATTTTAAAGCCCATATTATTTTTGCCTAAATGAAAATACAATGAATCAAGTTTAAAATTTGAGTATTCGCCCTGCCCGGCCTCTGGGTTTTGAAGGCCATGAGAAAATTACGGGCAAGAAGCATGCCTAAATTTCCCTTTAATAAACTGATTCGAGCCAACGGGCATGCAAATGAAATCAGGCGGACAGGGACCTATTAAAAAAATCAAGAATTTTAAAATAAAAATTTCGGGGGTGGGGCAAATGCACAATAAATCTTTAAACTTTTAAACCCCTTGATAGATATTCATTGAAGAATTTTAAATCCAAAAAAGCATGTTAATATTTGAAGAAATAGAAGAATTAAAAATTTCGGAGGGGGGGGGGGCAATTACACAAAAAATCTTTAAACTTTTAAATCTCTTGATAGATATTCATTCAAGAATTTTAAATCCAAAAAAGCATGTTGATATTTGAAATTGAAGAATTTTAAATCCAAAAAGCATGTTAAGATTTGAAGAAACAGAAGAATTAAATTTTTCGGAGGGAGGGGGGGGCAATTATACAAAAAATATTTAAACTTTTAAACCCCTTGATAGATATTCATTGAAGAATTTTAAATCCAAAAAGCATGTTAATATTTGAAGAAATAGAAGAATTAAAAATTTCGGAGGGGGGGGGGGCAATTACACAAAAAATATTTAAACTTTTAAATCTCTTGATAGATATTCATTCAAGAATTTTAAATCCAAAAAAGCATGTTAATATTTGAAGAAACAGAAGAATTAAAAATTTCGGGGGGGGGGGGGCAATTACACAAAAAATCTTTAAACTTTTAAATCCCTTGATAGATATTCATTCAAGAATTTTAAATCCAAAAAAGCATGTTAATATTTGAAGAAACAGAAGAATTAAAAATTTCGGGGGGGGGGGGGGCAATTACACAAAAAATCTTTAAACTTTTAAATCCCTTGATAGATATTCATTCAAGAATTTTAAATCCAAAAAAGCATGTTAATATTTGAAGAAACAGAAGAATTAAAAATTTCGGGGGGGGGGGGGGGGGGGGCAATTACACAAAAAACAGAAGAATTAAAAATTTCGGGGGGGGGGGGGCAATTACACAAAAAATCTTTCAACTTTTAAATCCCTTGATAGATATTCATTCAAGAATTTTAAATCCAAAAAAGCATGTTTATATTTGAAGATGTAGAAGAATTAAAAAAATTTGGGGGGGGGGGGGGCTGCCGAATTTAAAAAAAACTCTGAAACAACGAATTTAGATTCTTATCAAGGGAAGGCTTTAGGGAAGAAACCAAATTGATATCTCTCCTGGTTAAAAAAAAATTTGAATTTGCCTCTCCGGCTCCGCCCTCTCTGTATTTCGCCAATCAGCGCTATCCCTGAGGCCTGATTGGTTGTTTCACACATCGGACACGGGTTTAAGGCAATTATATATAAGTATGATGATAATAAAAACACAACTCGAAAAAAATTTTAGAGCATCTTAAAAAATAAGTGATTCATGTATTTAAGCTAGGAATAGTCAACTTTTTTAACGACCGCCCATTTTTGCGCCTCTGTTAGTACTATACAATGTGGTCAATATTGTCTTGTGACAAAAACGGGACATTGTAATGTCAAAAACGGGAAGGTGTTATAAAATTAAGAGTTGAGAATTAGAAGGGGTTTATGGACAATTTTTTTTGTACACCATTTACCTCTTTATGCATAATATACAGTAAATTAAGTTTATAATGGCGTACAAAAAATAGTTCATAGACCTCTTCTAATTCTCAACTCTTCATATATTATGTATTCATAAAAAAGTAAAATGATAAAAAAATTTTATTATACCTCTAAACATACTAGCTTCTTTATCAGATAAAACTACCACCCACCAAGTAAGGTGGAACGCCCACTAGTGGGCGGTAGGAATCAGGTTGACTACCACTGGTATTCAATATTCTCCTAACTTTAGTGGGCATGCGCGCCGGCTAGGCATTAAGAAAGGGGAGGGAGGAGCCAAGATCCCATTTGTCACATGCATCTCTGGGTGCCTAACTACAGGCGCACCCATGACTTGTAAAAATAAGTAAAAATTCAAACTTCTCTTCTTTTTTCCTGGCCTTATTCCCGCAGTTCGGGGTCGGCGAAATGAGTTTTTTCCCTCACAAAAAGAAATAGAACAGATCGGCCCGTCATACGATCTGACGCCTGTTGAAAATATAGGAAGGGACAGACATAAATAACAGAGGTCCCAAAAGTCGTGGTCGCCATCCACGTACCCACAAGTTGTGGGCCCCTGAGCAAAAAAATGTAAAAATTCAATACAAATAGAAATTAAGAAATTCGTATAAAAATAAATATAAATACGTAATTATAACTATTCATGAATGAATAAATGTCCGCCTCCCCGGATTCGAACCCAGGTTTAGAATTCACGGTCTAATTAATCTTTACAGAAAAAGACTATATAAACTGTAAAAATTTTATTTTTTAGATCAGGGATGGCCAACTCAAATGATCTTGCGGACCCCTTGGAAAATGCAATATGATAACTTCGCGGTGGCATACATATATTTATGCACAAGGAAGGAAGCAGGTGCAGCCAAAATTAAAGCCTCCGATTTTGTTACAATTAATGAGACGTTTCGAAAAAACTTTATTTCCTCATCATCAATCTTTCAAATTGTATTTGTCCCGGAGTTGTTAAAAGGGCACAATACATTTATTATGTATTTTCTTTATGGATGTGTTATTCATTGACTTATTCAGTGAGAATGTTACATATATTTAGTTTCCGCCGATATATTAGAATTCAAGATGTAAAATTTATAAGTATGGGAAAATGTTTATATTTTGTTACCATGGCAACCATTTCTCCTATCTTTTCTATGGAGCACAAGAGTAAAGTGGTCTTCAGAAGATTTTAATGACAAAATGAGAATATACATTTTAAAGAGCATTTAAAAAATAATTGATTTTTGAATTTTAATCAAAATTTTGGGGAAAATTTTGCAAAAATCGAAAAAAAAAGTAAAAAAGTACATCAGTAAAGTACTAATACTTTTTGGCCGATTTTGTTCAAAAACTTATTTTCACGCTCCAGAGAGGTGCATAACTTAAATATAAAATTTCAACCTTCAGGCTCGATTCCTTCATAAAATTGAAAATTTGAACACACAGACAGACCTTGTTGCCTTTATCAACATATCTGGGGGCTCGCTGGTGTAGTGAGCTAGGGTGTCAGCTTCTACAAAGAAGATCCCTGTTCAAACCCTGGGCGTGTGGGATTTTTCATTAAATAAAAATATTTATTTAATGTAAACAAATCCTCAAGCAAGCCCTGGATTGGAATATAGGATCTTTCCACAATAGCCCTCAGGCAACTCTACGAGGAGAGGGAGTTGCTGTGACATCCCGTCCTGTGGAAGGGACGTAAAGAAGGTTCCCTCTCAGTGATGCATTCTTCGAAAGGAGTAGGTAGGCTACACGCCGGTGCTGAGAGAGTCCCTCCTCAAACTAGGACATCCTCCATAGCATAGAAGAGGTTGGATATAAGGAGCCGGTTGGAACCAGAAATAAGGATTAGTTCACTAGCTAGAGAAGAAAGCAGGAGGAGGAGTTAGAGACAGAAAATGATGTAACTTCACGGGGTGCCGGAAGATGGCTACGGCCAGAGGCCGGTTGGGTTTGAGGTGTGTGTCTTCGTACACGAAAGCACCTCGGGTAAATAAACGGGGATCCCGATAGGAATTTCAAATAATAATAATAATAAAAATCAACATATCTTGGAGGGCAGGGATCGGTGTCCAATACTGGGGAGGGATGAAGTGATTTGATTTTTAAACGATCTATATTCAAAATAACATCACTAAAAAGTTTAAAATCGTTTTTAGAACAAAAATTCCCCCAGGCACAAACTGTCAGTAATTGTTTGTTGAAACAAATGCCAAATCGCTAGCTAATCTCCCTCTGCTATCTTTTTGTCAGAGTAGCGAGGAGCGACAGAGATATCTTATAGTTAATCTAAAAGTCCGTACAACAAAACAACTCTAATCTCTAATTTTCAAGGAATTAACTGAGCCATTATCTATTCAATCTACCCTCTCTCTGATCTACATGATAATACGTTAGATAATTAATTATCAAGGGTTGTTTTCCACCTCTCTCTCTCTTTCCTTTGGCGTATAAGACAAAATCGTAGGCTCTTTTTTTATTTCATTTGTGGGGGCGTGGTAATTTTTATATTTTAAATATAATCTTCTCTCTCTCTCTCTTCGCTCTTTTGAATTAAAAACAATAAATTTATTTTTGAAATTTAACCGTTTATTTATTATACTGCAATGCTGATTTGTAATGGCGCAACGGGGAGATGTCCTATTTTAAAAGCATAGAAAAGCAAAATATTCAAATCGAAATCGATTTATACAAATATACATACAACATAGCTATGAACAAATTTATATTTAATGCAAAAAACGATTGATAGCAATCACTCGTTGTCAAGAGTGTCTTCAGAATTAAATTTAAAATGTCTCGTTACATTGTATTTTTGGGCTCTCGTTGGCCAAGCTCTTTTATTCACTTTGACTTCCTTGGTACTACAAATCAGGGGCGGATTTAGGTATTTCCCGCCCCTAGGCAGAGGGCTCCTCACCCCCCCCCCCTTCTTCAACCACCACAACATTGAGAAACATCCTAACAAGCAGGTGGACGTCTCATTACCTGTACCTTTTCAACATCAAATACTTTACAGTGTCAAGTTCATGTTTTTTTCTATAGATTTTCATCCACTGGGGCCAACCAAATATTGTTTTAAATTGAGTATTCATGTTTTATGGATTATTTTTCGTTTTTGAACGTCCAAAAACTCAATTACAAGCAACTACAGTAATAAACAACAAAGTTTTTTAAAATTAAAAATTTAATGCCGTGATTTTCTACAGATTCTTTTTTTACAAGATTTTTTGCTTATTTATTTATCCTACCGTGCAGAGAAAAGATATTGGACAAGCTGGCGTCCACCTGGCTTTTGAGCCCCACGCAGAGGCAACCATTTACAAACGTCTGTATAATGAGTTGTTGTTAAGAGAACCCTGCAGGGGACATGTCCATTTGGAAGCAACTAACTATACAGACTGTTGTAAATGGTTGCCCATGCGTAAGGCTCAAAAGCCAGGCAGACGCGAGCTTGTCCAATATCTTTTCTCTGCACGGTACATCTTATATATAAAGGGTTATCGCCTTTATATTTTGTTTACTTTAAATGAACTTCAACTTGTAAATTTTTGATTTTTTTTAATGAATTAATAAAGCTGAACATTTTAAAGAAGTTTTGATTTTTGCATTGGATTATTCACCAAAATAATATAAAAAAATCCCCACAAATTTCTGTTGTGACAATTTGTTCAAAATACCATTAGGTTCATTTTTGATGAGTTATAGCCAAAAAACATGAACTTGACACTTTTTTACCAGTACTGTAGGTAGATATACTAAGTCTATGGGTTTTGTATTAAATTTATTCGAATATAAATAAGCAGTTTTTTCACAAATGTCCGCCCCCGGCGTGCGCCTAGTCCCCCTCTTCTGAAACACGCCCCTGGTACAAATGCATGTAGAAGACAAAGCATATTTGATTTTTTCTGTCTCTCATTTATAAATAAAAAATATCGTTGACATTTATGTCCCATCATCTTAAATTGGTGTTTTATATAAATGGCACGAGACAGCAAGAGTGCCGTTATAATTAAACTTAAAATATCCTTTGAGAAAAAAATATATATTATTTGAAAAGTCCATAAAATAAAAAAGAAGTACTTAAAGCCCTTCTCTCTCCTCTCTCTCTCTCTTCTTTACATGAAAGAGAGAGGAATGTTTAATATATTATTAACTTAGAGAATCTATTCTCTCTGTCATATTAAATAAAATGTTTATTTGAAGGATTCTTCTTGAAAATGAAAAGCTGACAATTTAATTTTTTATTTTTTTAATAATCCTCTTTTGAAAAGGAAAAGAGAGATGTGGGTTGAATTTCATTAGGAGAAAAATTGACTAGACACTTGCTGAGTGAGGGGTGAGAGAAGGATGGAAATAGAAAAAATGCCAGCCTTAGCTCGGATAATTCGTGGTCACCACCCACATATTCACAAGATATGAGCTCCTTAGTGAAATAGCGTATGACAGGGGTGGCGAATATATACATCATACCCTTTTAACATTGTAACAGATGTAATTTATAAAATCATAAATAAAATAATTTTTTGCTCGAGAGTAAAAAGGAAAGGAAAAATATAAAATAAAAAAAATCTGGTGTGATGGTCGCACAGCACAGAAGTTCTGTGCTTGTCCCACCATATTTTTGTGTCAACATATACATAACAAACGAAACAGGCCAAGAAATTATCAACACCAGAAGCAGGAGGTTTACTTGGCGTGTAGTTGCAGGTGGAGATGCAAAATAAATAAATAAATAAAATTTATTTTCAGGATTTTTTATTATTGACGACCAACCGCAGTAAATTGGTTTCAGTTGGTCGTCAATAATAAAAAATCCTGAAAATAAATTTTATTTATTTATTTATTTTGCATCTCCACCTGCAACTACACGCCAAGTAAACCTCCTAACATATATATAGTTTCCGCCGATATATTAGAATTCAAGATGTAAGATTTATAAGAATGGGAAAATATCTATATTTTGTTACCATGGCAACCATTTCTCCTATCTTTCCTATGAATACAAGAGTAAAGTGGCCCACGAGTTTGGCGTAGTAGGTAGAGTGCCTACCTCCTATACCAAACGTCGCGGGTTCGGACCCCAGGCAGTCCGATGATTTTATTTAAGCCATTTGGATACCAGATGGCTTAAATAGAAATGCCTGAACCCCCAATATTTATATTAATTACAACGGTTATCGTAAAAGTCTTAAATGGCCTAAGTTGCCGAAAAGACTGTATGAATGTGTGTATGAGTGTGAGTGTGAATGAGAAAAAAGTGTGAAAGTTAAAAAAAAAAAAAGAATAAAGTGTGCTTCAAATAATTTTCACGAAATATTTTAATGATATACTTTTTAAAGAGGCTCTAAAAAATAATTGATTTATGAATTTTATTCAAAATCATTACAGCCAATTTTGAGAAAATTAATAACACTTTTGTATAATATAATATAAACAAACCACCATTTATGCTTATACAATTATTATAATTTATGTTAGGCATTTTTAATGTGTCAAGTTAAAATTTCATAAAAATTATTTAGACCCTGTTATGCATTAATGTGTCAAAAGCCAAAAAATTAAAAATTGAGTTAAGCACGGAATATTGTTTCAAATGCTATAAAGAATAGTATTTTTTATGAAATATTTCCTAAAAAAATTTATATTTAATGTTAATTGCACAATTAACAAAAAAAAATTATATATAATCCAATGAAAACAAAAAACTTTAATGTTAATTTTCTCAAATCTCGGTAACTGGCGCTTGACACACTAATGCGTAACAGGGTCCATTTATAAATGCTGATTCTGGCAAAAGTCGGTAAAAAATTATTTATTTTACATCTTACTTGTCAGTAGAAACAATGAAAAACATTTGCCAGCTCTGGTATATGATATTAACACATATTTAAAACATTAAAAAATCCGAAATAATTTTAAATTAAATAAACATTCACACTTTTTCTCATTCACACTCACACTCACACACACATTCACACAGTCTTTTCGGCAACTCTGGCCATTTAAGACTTTATACGATAACCGTTGTAATTAATAACTGTATTTGGGGTTCAGGCATTTCTATTTAAGCCATCTGGTATCCAAATGGCTTAAATAAAATCTTCGGACTGCCTGGGTCCGAACCCGCGACGTTTGGTATAGGAGGTAGGTACGCTACAATTCCGAAATAGTTATGCATTATATGAGTGGTTCAAAGCAAAAGTCCAAAAGGAAACAATTTTCTTATTTTTCCTTTTTTGGTTAGTAAATGATGGTAGTTATTAGATATAATATTGAACTATGTCCAAATTTCAATATTAATCCTCCAGAGTGCAGCAGTTCCTAATGCAAAAAAAAAAAAAAAAAAATCCGAAAAAATCAAAAAATCTGAATATAAAATTTAAAATGTGTACTTAGATAAAGTATAATTTAAGTTCTTTATGATTGCTGAGATGTTAATTAAATAAATGTTGTATATTTTAAGAGGATTTAAATAAAAGGCTTTAACCTTGATTCATTTTTTTCTCAAAAGAGTGAAAAGTGGACTTCATTCACTTTTGCTCTAAACCTTTCATATATAGCTCAGAAAGGACAGCCCTCGTTTAGCTATACATCATATAAATCATTAAGAATTGGCCTACCTATATTCAATTTTAAATAATTTTAAATAATTTTTTTTTTTGTTAATGAATAAATTAAAACAAAAATTTCCCTAAGGTCAAAAAAAAGTTGAAGAAAAAAAAAGAAAGAAAATTCAAATGGCGTCCCTCTCTCTCTCTGTTTTTATTATCTCCGGAATAGAGAGAAGTTGGGGGGGGGGGGAGAAGGAAGTGTGCTGTGTTACAGATTGAGAGACATGGATCCCGAGAGACTGGCGGGCTTTTAATGATCTGAATAATTATTTCATCTTTTAAATGGCGAATTAAATGAGCCAACGTTTATAAATATTCATATAATAAAAAAAAAAAAAATTAATAAATAAATAATTTTTTATCCGCCAAAAAAAAAAATCTGGTGTGACTGGCGCACAGCACACAACTTTCTCTTGCCCTTCGGTAAGAGAAAGTTGCGCACTGTGCTGGTCACACCAGATTTTTTGTGTCGAGATATATTTAGTTTCCGATAGCACCTTAGTTTCAAACTTGCATTTTAAATGTTGACTGCTTCAAATAAACTATGGTTATTTTTCAAAATTTTAATCTCATATTTGGACATTTTATACACAATATAGAATCGTAAATAAATACAAAATTTCATAAGAATTGGAAAAACAAATTTTAAATGCCTAAAAAGTTCTAAAGGGGACCCCCTTTTGAATCGAAATTAACATACAAATCCCTATAGGAAATTAACATTGGCCAAATGCGAAGATAAGGTGGAAAGGGAATTTAATAAAAAGAGTAGAGACAGACGATAATGTTTGCAAGTGAGAGAGAGACATATATGTTTTCTTTGAAACAATTAAAGACACAAATAAATTTAAAAACTAAGAGAAAGTAAAAAATGGGAATTTAAATAATAATTGATTTTTAATCTAATAAAAAGAAAAAGATTTAAATTCCGTTACCATGGCAACCATTTCTATCTTTCCTATGAAGAACAAGAGTAAAGTGGTCTTCAGAAGATTTCAACGGCAAAATGAGAATATACATTTTAAAGAGCATCTAAAAAATAATTGATTTTTGAATTTTAAAAAAAATCCTTGGAGGGAATTTTGAGAAAATCGAAAAAAACTGAAAAAGTACATCAGTAAAGTACTAGTACTTTTTGGCCGATTTTGTTCAAAAGCTTATTTTGAGCGTGTGGGAAGGTACCTAAGTTAAATATAAAATTTCAATCCGGTAGCTCAATTCCTTCATGCTAAAAATCTGTCCACACATACAGACACACGCACGCACACACACACACACACACACACACACACACACACACATACATACACACAGACCAATTTGCGGGACCCACTTTTTTGGACTCAGGGGACCTCAAAACATGTATATCCATCAAAATCTCGACATCGAATTTTTGACATGATCGCAATACTTTCTCTCCTATATATTTCATATATAGGCTAAGAGAAAGTAAAAATTATTTTTCTTATAAAATTTAATAAGTCGGTCTTTATATGTATATAAAGATATTCGAGGCTCAAAGAATATAATTACAGTGAAATGCCTCCAATTTTAAAAATCTGGTGTGACTGGTCGCACAGCACACTACTTTCTCTTACCATCGGTAATCGAAAGTTGTGTTCAGTGCTTGTCACCCCAGATTTTTTGTGTCGAGATATATTTAGTTTCCACCGGTATATTAGAATTCAAGATGTAATATTTATATGTGAAAATATTTATAATTTGTTAACATGACATCCTATCCTTCCTTTGAAGTACAAGAGTAAAGTGGTCTTCAGAAGATTTCAATGGCAAAATGAGAATATACATTTGAAAGAGCATCTGAAAAATAATTGATTTTTGAATTTTAATCAAAATCGTTGTGGAGCGAATTTTGAGAAAATCGAAAAAAAAAACTGAAAAAGTGCATCAGTAAAGTACTAGTACTTTTTGGCCGATTTGAATTAAAAGCTTATTTTCACGCCTTAGGTGGATGGCTATCGCCCCCCCACCCCCGAGAAGAAATTCACAATGTTATAAAAACTAGTAATCTAAAGAAATTATGATTTAATTTCAATTGAATTTGTTACCAATCAATTTAAATAAATAGGAAAGGAGTCTAAATGGCCATAGATGCCCAAAAAGTCCTTAAATAAAAAAAAAAAACGACAAAATTGCATTAATCTTCCACTGCCCTTAGCATATATAAAGGAAGAGCTGATACAAGCCCCCTTGTATCAGCCCTTGCTTTATATATGCTATAGCAGCGTTTTCCAAACTGGGAGGCGTATTAGCCACAGCTAGCAATTTACTAAATGATTGCTAAAATCTTTTAATAATTTATAAAAAAATTTAATAGTTGGTATTAATAAATTTTTTTTAATAAAAATTTTTGTTTGTATTATTTTTTAAAGAGGAGGGGGGAGGGGGAGGCGTTATGCAAGTAAATATTTTTAAGGGGGGCGTGGTAACATAGAATTTGGAAACCACTGGGATGATCGAATAAAGTATCTGGAAATCCCATCATGAAAAAAATCATTGTGTGGTTTTATGAAACCACGATGCAAGTGAAACTTTTTTCGGATCGTAGGAAAGAAGATTTTCAGAAAATTATTCAATTAAGGGTATTAAAATCGCGTTTTCTTAACTTAATAATTGGAAAATCGGAATGATAATGGGAAATCAATAGAGGCATATTAAAAACTGTGAACAATATTTATTTAGTAATTAGGGGCTTCGCCCCCTGGATTATGTATATACAGTATATATAGATTGAAGATTTGAATATTTTAAATTATTAAATGCTTTTATTTAACTTACTCTTTCAAGGTCACCAACTTTATGGCTTTGTTAAGGACACTTCCCGATGAGCTAGAGGTGTGAAATTTGATATTTAAGAGTCATTTTTGATGACGCAAATTGTGAGTTTGGTTTTATCAAAATGGACCAAACTAATGGGGTACTTTATTTGAAACCCTTCGCGAATTAATGTAATTTCAAAAGACTTCCCGATGGGCTAGAGGTGTGAAATGTAATACGTAAGAGTCATTTTTGATGACGCCACTATATGGTGATTTTGATCAAAATAGACCAAACTAATGTGGTACTTTATTTGAAACCCTTCGCGAATTAATGTAATTTCAAAAGACTTCCCGATGGGCTAGAGGTGTAAAATGTAATACTTAAGAGTCATTTTTGATGACGCCACTATATGGTGGTTTTGATCAAAATAGACCAAACTAATGTGGTACTTTATTTGAAACCCTTCGCGAATTAATGTAATTTCAAAAGACTTCCCGATGGGCTAGAGGTGTGAAATGTAATACTTAAGAGTCATTTTTGATGACACCACTATATGGTGGTTTTGATCAAAATAGACCAAACTAATGTGGTACTTTATTTGAAACCCTTCGCGAATTAATGTAATTTCAAAAGACTTCCCTATGGGCTAGAGGTGTGAAATGTAATACTTAAGAGTCATTTTTGATGACGCCACTATATGGTGGTTTTGATCAAAATAGACCAAACTAATGTGGTACTTTATTTGAAACCCTTCGCGAATTAATGTAATTTCAAAAGACTTCCCGATGGGCTAGAGGTGTGAAATGTAATACTTAAGAGTCATTTTTGATGACACCACTATATGGTGGTTTTGATCAAAATAGACCAAACTAATGTGGTACTTTATTTGAAACCCTTCGCGAATTAATGTAATTTCAAAAGACTTCCCTATGGGCTAGAGGTGTGAAATGTAATACTTAAGAGTCATTTTTGATGACGCCACTATATGGTGGTTTTGATCAAAATAGACCAAACTAATGTGGTACTTTATTTGATGCCTCACGCAAATAAGGCCCTATTAACTATAGTTTTGAATTTTGATATTTACGAGTCATTTTTTTATGATAATGAATAATTTTTCAATTGAACCAAATCAATACAGGCCAAACTAATGTGGTACTTTATCATATTGATGATTTTTGATAAGACTAAAAGACTAAAAAGCTTAAAATAAAAATAAAATAAAAAAAAAGATTTTTAAAAAAATGCTTTTATTTAAATTGAACTAAAAAGAGAGAAATAAGAAAGAAATAATTTAATTGTTCTTGTTAAAATTTTTTAATATTTATGACTTAAAATAAAAGCGTGGGGCGCGAGCCTCGGAATCACATCGAAGCGCCCCACGCTTTTATTTTAAGTCAAATATTAAAAAATTTTAACAAGAACAATTAAATTATTTCTTTCTTATTTCTCTCTTTTTAGTTCAATTTAAATAAAAGCATTTTTTTAAAAATCTTTTTTTTATTTTATTTTTTTCTTATGAATACAAGAATAAAAGTGTCTTCATAAGATTTAAAAGACAAAATGAGAATATACATTTTAAAGAGCATCAAAAAATAATTGATTTGATTGAATTTTAATCAAAACCGTTGGAGCAATTCGAGAAAAAGTAGATCAGTAAAGTACTAGTCAGGGACGGTTTAATGCAATTTTCTCGGTGGGGGCAATTTTTTATTTTTTATTTTAAAAATTATATTTTATCAATTTAAAAATTGAATTATTAAATCTCACAATTATTTTTTTATAATTCGTTATATATTTTAAATTTAAAATTATATACATTTTTTAGAGACCAAAAAGATATCAATGCGACCTTGGAAATATGTGTTGAAATGTAGAGAGGTTTAAATATAGACCTACCATAATTTTTTTCGGAAATTTTTCACAGTCCAGTCCTAAAAAAAAAATATTATAGTAAAAAGCTGTGTTTTGGAGGAGAGGCGGGGTCGATTTCCATATTTTTATGGTCCATAAAAGAGTTTTGAAACCAAATCTTTATAATTTGCACCATTTCACTATGATTAATGCGGGATACCCTTTGATATCTAATCAAATAGCGAGTGGGCTTCGTCCCTTTTGCTACAAGCTTATTTTACTTGGGAATTTAATTAAAATTAGCACGATCTGTTTATGCTCATCTTTAAACAAACACATGATTCTTAAAAAAAAAAAAAAAAAAATGGTTAAATCAATCTGAGAAACATGTCAGCCGTAATCTTAATCCTGGTGCTAAAACATTTCCTTTCCCTAATGCCCGTTTCGTTTTTAAGAGAAAAAGGATTTTCTCATTTCATGGTTGATAATCCCTCAAATGAAAACAAACTTAATCATTTCCCGTCAAAATTACATTGATTAAAAGAGATAAGTAGAAGAAAGAGAGAGAGAATGAATGAATGAGGAGAGTGTTAATGTTTATGTGCTGTGGTGGCTTTCAAAAGACTAAATGCGAGAATAAAAGACTGGACGGAGAGACAGACGTACCGTACAAGAGAGAGAGAGGGGGGGAGGGATCTTTTAGATAGCCACTTGTGAATTTAATGCTTAACATTTCCTCCTAGTGAATGACGGGATTTTCAGAGAAGATCCTTCCTTTTTTTTTTTTTTCTTTATGACGTGCATCCAAGATTTTTGAAATTTAATCAATAATTAAATTCCACTCACTTTACGGACAATTACTCAACAATGGATTCTTTTTCGGCTTCAGAGGCCATTAAGCGTTTACAAATCATTTTCAGTTTATCATTAGTCTAAAAATTTATCAACTGATGCTGTGTTGGGAAGCCAAAAAGGGAGAGAGAGATATACAAAATTTCAAATTTGAAAACCAAAATTATATAGATTCAAAAAAAAAATTTGATATGTGACTGATCGCACAGCACACAACTTTCTCTTACCTTTGGTAATCGAAAGTTGTGTTCTGTGCTTGTCACACCAGATTTTTCGTGTCGACATATATTTAGTTCCCGACAATACGGAACATTTGAATTCAGATGTAAAATTTATATGGGAAAATATTTATATTATGTTACCATGGGAACCATTTCTCCTATCTTTCCTATGGAGTACAGGAGTAAAGAGGTCTTCAGAAAATTTCAATGGCAAAATGAGAATATACATTTTAAAGAGCATCAAAAAAATAATTGATTTTTGAATTAAAAAAAAAATCGTTGGAGCAAATTTTGAGAAAATCGAAAAAAACTGAAAAAGTACATCAGTAAAGTACTTGTACTTTTTGGCCGATTTTGTTCAAATGATTCGTGCCACGTCCCAGGGGGGTGCCTAATTCAATTATAAAATTTCAACTTCCTAGTTCTTCATGTTTTAAATTGGATACACACACAGACAGACCATGTCGCGAAAACCACTTTTTTGGATTCAGGGGACCTCAAAACGTGAAGATCCATCAAAATCTCGACATCGAATTTTTGACATGAATCCAATACTTTCTACATATATATAATTTTTTTTGGCTTGCGTGAATTTTTTTGATAATTGTTTTTTTTTTATTTTTATTTCTTTGGACGGAAATGCATGAACATGTTGAATGTTAATGGGCATGCATTTCTATTTATTTATTTTTATTTTTAATTTTTTTTTCCTTTTGTTTTGTTTTGTTGTATTTGTTATTGTATTTAAATTTGTATTGTGTTTGTTGGACCTAGCCACCGAGGACTGGTGCATCTAAGCGGGTCGTAATAAATTTATTTATTTATTTATTTATTTATTTATATAGAGGAAAGAGAAAGTAAAAATTTATTTCAATTGAATTAGCTACAAATCAATTGAAATACCGGTAAATAGAAACGGGCACTAAATATATATTAAAATAAAATAATTTTTTTTTTTACTTCAATTCACTATTCTCTTTAAAATCCTAGAATTTTTGGTGATCATTTCAAATAATATTTCTTTCTTTCTCTCTCTCTCATTTCATAATATGAAATCACAAAAGTACAAAAGAAAAAATAACAGATTCTTATCAAAATAGAATATTTAAAAGGTGATTCATTAAGAGATGGAGAGGGAGATTGAAATCACGAAAATTAATCACAAAACATTTGCACTGTTTGGATTCATCATCTATTTCAATTAACAATTATGAATGATGGCTGCCTGTTCCTTTCCCCTATTCCGTCTTGAAAAAAAAAGTAACCTCCTACTACGTATTGTATTCATTCTGTGATTAATTATTTTTGCGTAAATTTGTTTCTGAATGGCTTTTTGTTGTTGTTGTCATTTGGAAACTCTTAAAATCAATATTATAATTATTTCCTTTTGAGAGAGTTGCAGAAAGAATTTCGTTTTCTTTCTCTTTTTCTTTTTTTTTTTTTTTGTTATTAACTATATAAATTCAACAAAGATACTTGTTTAAAATATCGAGTTATTCCTGTCATAATCCTGCTTCATGATTTAAGGATCAGTAAGAATTGAGTTGAAATTAATTAAGGATAATCCATTCTTCCTTGAAATTAAAATAAATATAACAAATAACAAATAATTTCAAATTCATATCGGATCATTGAATAATTTTATTTCATCTAAACTTAAAAAAAATACAAAACCTACTAGGAAAATAAAGGAAAAATTCTGGCGTGAGTGGTCGCACTGCACACAACTTTCTCTTACCCTTGGTTGTGTTCCGTGGGTGTTACACCAGATTTTTTTGTGTCGAGATATATTTAGTTCCCACCGATATATTAGAATTCAAGATATGGAAATATTTATATTTTGTTAACATGTCAACCATTTCTCCTATCTTTCCTATGAAGTACAAGAGTAAAGTGGTCTTCAAACAATTTTGAAAGCTAAATGAAAATATACATTTTAAAGAACATCTAAAAAATATTTTTTTTTTTTTTTTTAACACTCACACTTTTTTCTCATTCACACTCACACTCACACACACATTCACACAGTCTTTTCGGCAACTGAGGCCATATAAGACTTTTTACAATATCCGTTATTGATAAATATACATATATGGGGTCCAGGCATTCTTATTTAAGCCATTTGGTATCCAATTGGCTTAAATAAAATCATCGCACTGCCTGGGGTCCGAACCCGCGACGTTTGGTATATGAGGTTAGCACGCTAACCTCTACGCCATGCCCCGAGGGCTAAAAAATAATTGATTTTGAATCTTAATCAAAATCGTTGGAGCGAATTTTGAGAAAATAGAAAAAAAAAACTTAAAAAAGAATATCAATAAAGAACTAGTACTCTTTGGCCGATTTTGTTCAAAAGCTTCGTGTTACGTGCCAGAGAGATGCGTAACCTAAATATAAAATTTCAACCTCCTAGCACAATTCCTTCATGCTTTAAATTGAACTCAGACAGACCATGTCGCGAAAACCACTTTTTTGGATTCAAGGGACTTGAAAACGTGATATAGATTTTTTGTCATGAATCCAATACTTTCTCTCTATATATATTAACATATATAGAGGTACGTGAAAGTAATAAGGATACTAATAAACGGCTTTATTATTATTATTATTATAGTAGAATACCCAAAGATTTGTATTTGTAAAATTTTGTAATTGATTGATTTTTACTTTCTCTTACCTATGTATATATGTAATATATATATAGAGAGAAAGTATTGGTTTCATGTCAAAAATTCGATGTCGAGATTTTGATGGATCTTCACGTTTTGAGGTCCCCTGAATCCAAAAAAGTGGTTTTCGCGACATGGTCTGTCTGTGGGTGGGTGGGTGGGTGTGTGTGTGTGTCTGTGTTCACTTTTAAGCATGAAGGAATTGAGCTATGAGGCTGAAATTTTATATATAAGTTAAACACCCCCCGGGACCGGAAAAATAAGCTTTTAATCAAAATCGGCCAAAGAGTACTAGTACTTTACTGATGTACTTTTTCAGTTTTTTTTCGATTTTCTCAAAATTCGCTCTAACGATTTTGATTAAAATTCAAAAATCAATTATTTTTTAGATGCTCTTTCACATGTATATTCTCGTTTTGCCCTCAAAATTGTTTGAAGACCACTTTACTCTTGCACTCCATAGAAAAGATAGGAGAAATGGTTGCCATGGTAACAAAATATAAATATTTTCCCATACTTATAAATTTTACATCTGAATTCAAATATTCCCTACTGCCGGGAACTAAATACATGTCGACACAAAAAATCTGGTGTGACAAGCACAGTACACAACTTTCGATTACCGAAGGTAAGAGAAAGTTGTGTGCTGTGCGACAGTCACACCAGATTTTTCAGTCTGATATCAGACAGATTCTGTTTTAATGTATTTGGTATTAAATATAATTGAAATAAATTGGAACAGGAATCGAGCCATTGACCCTTAGATCAAAAGCTGCTTTAAAGGATAGAGCAAATTGAAAATTGGACAAAATCACCCTCTTTGACCGAATGGTTTTCTATAAATTATTTAAATACTTCGCCTCCTAAAACGGTAATATTAAGCCCTTGGTCCTTTCATATAAATGATGTATTTATTTTATTTTAAGACAAATTGATTTTATTTCCACCCTTAAAAGCGTTAATAAAACTCTATCTCTCTCTTTGAATTTATCTCACTCGATAATTTTATATCTAATTTCCGAAGCAAAGAGAGAGAGAGAGAGATGTTTAATTCTGGGTATTTCTTTTGAATTTTTAATTCAATCATTAATAAAATATTATAATATTGATCGGATAATTGAGATAATGTAGGATAATGAAAGGCGAAGCAAAGAGAAAAAGAATAAACATATAAAAATTTAATGAGAGGAAAAAATGAAGGGAGATTAAAAGAGGAGGGGGGGGGGGGAGAAAAAAATAATTAAATTTCTAAAAGAAAAAAAACTGATGTGGCCGACCCATAACCGTCAGCTTTTTTTATTTAATTAAAATTTTGTTAATAATTAAAATAAAAGACTATATGGTCCAGATGTCGAAAAAAAATTTCAATTTGAAGAAGAAATAAACGAACAAAACGTTTCTAATCATACTATAGGCTCTACTTATAATATTTATCATTCCTTTTAAAACAAACACTAGGAAATATACAAATATTATTTCCTAAATATTAAGATAAATAACATTTCTGTTTATTCTCTCCCCTACTTTACAAGAGAAATAAATAAATAAATAAATAAAGAGAGAATTAATTTAAAGGTTTTCAATTTACTCTTCGATTAATGTATAAACGAATGTCATATCCAATGAATAGTAAATAAGTTTACAACTAATTATTCATTGGCTATTTAATTTGTACAATATAATAATAACAACCCTGTTTTTTTCCTGTGTGTTATTTATCGTTGCATGGTGGCATGCCACATTCTCTTTAGGATTAGTTTTCACTTTAGACCACCCGCTGCTGGCTGCCTCTCTGATAAGCAAGCCTCCTTAATGGGGCACAAATTATTTTAATTTAAGCGGTTAAAGGTGACTCTATCAAGATAAATCTAATATAATAACAAACACAAAATTAACTCGTAATACATCAGGTCTTTGTAGCGTTGATCAAATTTGGTACATGTATTTGAACAATGGTGAGTCTATGAAAAGTATGGTCCATGAGGACTAGAGCAGAAATCAGGGCGATTTTGTTTATACTTCTTTAGGAAATAATAATAATAATAAATTTTATTTGTTCCTTGGGACCTACAAGTATGTATGGAACTCGTTAAATACATCAAATATTACAAAATTCTTTTATAATAAGCATTATTTATAAGAAAGCGAGAGAGCGACGACCTGAAAATCTGTGACATAAACATATTTTTAATATTCCCCGGCAGGTTGTTATAAATTTTTGTACACAAATAGTATGGATTTCTCTCACTTGTTGAAAGTTTATGCTTTGGGATTAATAAATCGCCTCCATTTCTGGTATTGTCGGAGTGGGAATCCGAAAGCTTAGGAAAATCTGGCAAATTATGCTTAAGATAGAGGACGGCTTGAAATATATAAAGACTGGGAAAGATCATTATTTTCAACTTCTTGAAAATATCCCTACAAGGAATTTGCACCTACAATATTCCTCACAGCCCTCTTTTGAAGAATAAACACTCTCATCCAATCTCTACTCTGACCCCAGCATAGGATGTTATAGCCCATCAGAGATTGAAAGTGGGCAAAATAATAAGTCCTTGCAGTCTCCGACCCAACAATATGGCATAGCCTACGTATAGCGAAGCACGCGGATGCCAATCTTCCACAAAGTTGATCAATGTGAGAGCTCCACCTAAGTTCACAAAAACTTAGTACTGTCACACAAGACGATCTCTCCATCCAAAAGGACCAAATCATCCCCAAGTTTGTTTCCTCTGTACCTAAAATAAACAACTGATGATTTACTCTTATTTACAGGGGCGTATATAGAAATTTTTTTCGGGGGGGCCCCGAACTCAAAAATTTTTTTGAGAAAAATTTTTTTTTAAGAAACTAAATTTTTTTTCCACACGAAATTTTTTGCGGAACATTTTTTCTTTTGCGGAATCAGTTTTCCACCCTGCAGAAAAATTTGTTGCGCTGATGTCTGTATATCCCTATATATGTACATGTGTTTGGGAAATTTCGGGGGGGGGGGAGCCGGGCCCCCTCGCCCCCCCCCCCCTTATATACGCCCCTGCTTATTTAATATCAAATCATTTTCCTCGAGTCAACGGGCAAGTTCCAAAGGTACATCCTGGGTCTAAATATTCATCTAATCTACAAAAAAGCACAAAAATATATTAAAAAGTGCTTTAAAAAAAGCACAAAAAGTTCACATAAGCAAACATTTTGCTATTTGGTACGCGGATGATATTTTAATCATGTCGGAAACAATCGAACAACATTTTGAAGATCTTCAATTAATTATTCACTACTCAATTTTTTTTTTAAACATTCACACTCACATTCACACAGTCTTTTCGGCATCTTAGGCCATTTAAGACTTTGACGATAACCGTTAATTATTAAAATATCTATTGGGGGTCCAGGCATTTCTATTTAAGTCATTTGGTATCCAAATGTCTTAAATAAAATCATCTGACTGCCTGGGGTCCGAACCTGCGACGTTCGGTATAGAGGGTGGGCACGCTACCAACTACTCCAAGCCCCGTGGGCTATAAAAATCTTGCTGACTGTTCTTTACTCTCGTGGATTGTTGTTATGAGTGTTGAAACAATGAAACAAGAGCTTTATTACAATATTAAAAATTATAAAGTAATACTTAATTAGACATCTTATTATTAAATTCATTCATTTTTTTTTTATAATAATATAAAAAAAAAATCTGGTGTGACTGGCGCACAGCACACAACTTTCTCTTACCTTCGGTAATCGAAAGTTGTGTACTGTGCTTGTCACACCAGATTTTTTGTGTCGACATGTATTTAGTTCCCGGCAGTAGGGAATATTTGAATTCAGATGTAAAATTTATAAGTATGAGAAAATATTTATATTTTGTTACCATGGCAACCATTTCTCCTATCTTTCCTATGAAGCACAAGAGTAAAGTGTGCTTCAAACAATTTTGAGGGCAAAACGAGAATATACATTTGAAAGAGCATCTAAAAAATAATTGATTTTTGAATTTTAATCAAAATCGTTAGAGCGAATTTTGAGAAAATCGAAAAAAACTGGAAAAAGTACATCAGTAAAGTACTAGTACTCTTTGACCGATTTTGATTAAAAGCTTATTTTTCCGGTCCCGCGGGGTGTTTAACTTAAATATAAAATTTCAACCTTGTAGCTCAATTCCTTCATGCTTTAAATTGAACACACACCCACAGACAGACCATGTCGCGAAAACCAGTTTTTTGGATTCAGGGGACCTCAAAACGTGTATATCCATCAAAATCTCGACATCGAATTTTTGACATGAATCCAATACTTTCTCTCTATATATATATTACATATATACATAGGTAAGAGAAAGTAATAATTCCATTTAAGAGAGTTAATTAACATTTTATATGTTATATATTTAGTTTTTGATTTGATTCAAGTGGTGGGTAGTAATTTTTTTTTATATTTTTAATTAAAACCAGAAATTTATTAATTTATAAAATTCATTTAAATATTCACATATTTTCTAGTTTAAATTTAATAAATATAGAATTAGTAATTATTATTTTAAATAAATGTAAAAATGAATAATTAAATTTTTTTTGTTAGCTTTAATAAAAGATATTGCTAGTACAAATCATGGAATATTTAATGTGTAATAAAAGGTATTTATTAAATTGAATTTGTTAACGTTGTTCGGACATAACTTATAAAGATTAAAAGCTAATTTTTTAATATGTTATTAATGTCTATCTCATACGTATAAAATAATATTTTGAAGCAGATCTGACGCAGGGTTATCGTGTAATTATTTATTAAAAAATTGAAATGTAACATATAGTCTATGGGGAATTTCGACGAAACGCACACATATCGAATTATGTAGCCACTCCTGATAAAGATAAAAACAAAAAAACTCACATTTTATCAATTAACTTCCGTAGAATACTTTAAAAATAAAATCAAAATTTTCTAACGAAGACTTTTAAAAAATATTTTATCAAGAAAGACAAAAAATTCACGGAAAAGTCAGTCGGTCATATTTAAAAAAAATCTGGTGTGACTGGCGCACAGCACACAACTTTCTCTTACCTTCGGTAATCGAAACTTGTGTACTGTGCTTGTCACACCAGATTTTTTGTGTCGACATATATTTAGTTCCCGACAGTACGGAACATATGAATTCAGATGAAAAAATTTATAAGTATGGGGAATTATTTATATTTTGTTACCATGGCAACCATTTCTCCTATCTTCCCTATGAAATACAAGAGTAAAGTGGTCTTCAGAAGATTTCAATCGCAAAATGAGAATATACATTTTAAAGAGAATCTAAAAAATAATTGATTTTTGAATTAAAAAAAAAAAATCGTTGGAGCAAATTTTTGAGAAAATCGAAAAAAACTGAAAAAGTACATCAGTAAAGTACTAGTACTCTTTGGCCGATTTTGATTAAAAGCTTATTTTCCCGGTCCCGGGAGATGTTTAACTTAAATATAAAATTTCAACCTCGTAGCTCAATTCCTTCATGCTTAAAATTGAACACACACACACCCACCCACACACCCACACACCCACACACCCACACACCCACACACAGACAGACCATGTCGCGAAAACCACTTTTTGGATTCAGGGGACCTCAAAACGTGAAGATCCATCAAAATCTCGACATCGAATTTTTGACATGAATCCAATACTTTCTCTCTATATATATATTACATATATACATAGGTAAGAGAAAGTAATAAGTAACTCCGACCAGTGTGGCAACGTCGCATAAAATAAAACGCCTTTCACGCTTTCACTTACATTTTTTTTCTAATTAGGCCAATCCAAAAATATAGAAATTTAGCATTAGTAAAATTAAATAATATTTCCTATTGATTACAAGAAAAAAAATTTTATTTTTATCATCGAAGAGTTTTTTTTCTTTATCGTTAACGCCCCAATCTATTCCCTCATCATATCAAAGAGAGAGCGAAACCACTTTGCCAAGATTTCCAAACGTGTATTTCCGCCTCTTTTACATATATAAAAATAAACTTCTAATATCTTCCGGTGATAAATGTCAAAAAAAGAGAAGAAGAAAAATCATCCTTTTTAATTCAAATTTCTATTTTCTATCTTCCCCCCTACCCCTCCCCCTCCTTCCAAACACTCACTAAAATGCAAATTTCTATTATTATACATATGAGAAAATTAAGAGGAAGTTTTAATAAGATTGAAATAAAATGATGATGGAGAAACTTAACAAATTTATTAATTGCGTTGTTAATATTTTAAAGGAGAGGACGGAGGGAGGGGGGGGGGGCGTCAGACGATGAATATTTTTAATTTATTTCAACCATGTAATATGAAACTTAAAATTATTTATTAAAGTTTCTCTTCGCTCTTCTTGGCTTTATATCCATTTAAAGGTAAATAAAGAAGTTAACTTGAAATTTGATTCTCCTTTTAAGAATATTAATTAACACATTTTGAGGCCATTATTATTATAATATTTTATTCGTGATTTGATTTAAGTAGTTGAGAATAATTATTGTTAGCGAAAAAAAAGGAGGAATTTCAAATTAATGGAATAATTAGAGAGATTATTCGTTTATTATATTGAATTTAATATGTAACATATTAAATTCATAATATGTAACATATTAATTATTTAAAGATTAATTTTAAAAAACGGGGGGAGGGGGGGAAGAGGTTAATATTACGGAACATAGGCGTAGCCAGATGGAGGGGGGGGGGGGGTTCAAGAAAATTGTTTCAAACATTTGAAAAATTTAAAATCATTTTTGGATATTTTTTGGTTTTTTTTAGCCTGAGTAAATTATTATATTTTACTTTCTCTTACCCTATATGAAATAGAATTTGTATTGTAGAGCTTAAATATCTAGTCATGGCTTGGGTCGCATGGGGGGTTTGAACCCCCCCCCCCATGGCTATGCCTATGTTACGGAAACTAAAGAGCATTAAGAAAAAAAATAACTTTAGACCATATTTAATTATTTACATCTTGATGTTGAGTTTGTCCGTATTTTGATTTTTTTTTTTTTCTAAAAAAATAAATAAATAAATCTAATTTTTAATGCTTGAGGATGATCAAATTATGTACCGGAAAACTCTAGCTTGAATAGCAATAAGTAGAAAACGAATTTTTATGCAGTAAAAAACTGCCAAAATATGCATTTAAAAAAATGAAAACCTTAAAAAGACCATTTATTTGAAGGTGCACTAACAGTTAGAAAAAGAATGTAATCTATATATATAAAAATGAAATGGGAAAAATGTATGTATGTATGTAAATATGTATGTATATGTTCTATAGAAAGCCATAATTTTCAATGAATCCATTTGGAATTAAGTACACATATAGTACATGGACCAGGGAGTAACGTAGTAATAATTTGAATCTCTTAAATGTTTTGGAAAATTAATTATAATCAAATTTCTTCAAAATGGGAACACAAAATCAACAAGTTGGCTAGAAATTTGAGAGCGTCCTTTATGCTGTGTGCAGGGGCGCCGGAACGAATTTGAATCAGGGGGGGGCAACCTCTTCCTATATGGAGATGATATGATTGCCCTCGGGGCTTGGTGTAGGGGTTAGAGTGCTAACCTCGTATACCGAACGTCGCGGGTTCGGACCCCAGGCAGTCCGATGATTTTATTTAAGGCATTTGGATACCAAATGGCTTAAATAAGAATGCCTGGACCCCAAATAATATATATTCATAACTGTTATCGTCAAAGTCTTAAATGGCCTAAGCCGAAAAGACTGTATGAATGTGTGGGTGCATGTGAGTGTGAATGAGAAAAAAGTGTGAATGTTAAAAAAAAAAAAAAAAAGTGATGTGATTGAAAGGGAAAGAATATAAAAAAAAAGGTTTAATAAGAGTAATAATAATTAAAAAGAAACATTTGCTTGAATACAATTTTTACTTTCTCTTACCTATGTATATATGTAATATATATATAGAGAGAAAGTATTGGATTCATGTCAAAAATTCGATGTCGAGATTTTGATGGATCTTCACGTTTTGAGGTCCCCTGAATCCAAAAAAGTGGTTTTCGCGACATGGTCTGTCTGTGGGTGGGTGGGTGTGTGGGTGGGTGTGTGGGTGGGTGTGTGGGTGGGTGGGTGTGTGTGTGTTCAATTTTAAGCATGAAGGAATTGAGCTATGAGGTTGAAATTTTATATTTAAGTTAAACACCCCCGGGACCGGAAAAATAAGCTTTTAATCAAAATCGGCCAAAGAGTACTAGTACTTTACTGATGTACTTTTTCAGTTTTTTTCGATTTTCTCAAAATTTGCTCCAACGATTTTTTTTAAAATTCAAAAATCAATTATTTTTTAGATGCTCTTTCAAAATGTATATTCTCATTTTGCGATTGAAATCTTCTGAAGACCACTTTACTCTTGTATTTCATAGGGAAGATAGGAGAAATGGTTGCCATGGTAACAAAATATAAATATTTTCCCATACTTATAAATTTTACATCTGAATTCAAATGTTCCGTACTGTCGGGAACTAAATACATGTCGACACAAAAAATCTGGTGTGACAAGCACAGTACACAACTTTCGATTACCGAAGGTAAGAGAAAGTTGTGTGCTGTGCGCCAGTCACACCAGATTTTTATTTATATAAATATATATATATATCAATAATAATATTATTTATAAATCATGGAAATTATTTTTTAATTTTGCCAAAATGTTGAATTCTAAAGTCATTACTATTTATAAATGTAGCCATGATATTTTGGATATCTATTTCATCTACGATTTCTGGATATGTATTTATTATGCATACATGATTTAATCGTTCTTGCGTCATTGTTGAGCGAAGATATGTTTTTATTCTTCTTAACATAGAAAATGAGCGCTCAGCGGTTGCTGATGTGGCCGGGATCACTAAAAGTAGTTTTAGAATATTTCTCAGGTTAGGAAATAATTTTTTTGATTCTTGATTAAGATTTTTGTATTTTATTACAAAATCATTCAAGCATTTAGCTTGAGGAATTAATTCCCTAAAGAAATCAAATTCTCTTTTGACCTTTTCTTCTACAAACTCATATTCTTTTAAAATATCTATAACAGATTGGTCCCAAAAACGGGTTTCTAAAATAACAATTTTTTCGATTTGTAGATATTTTAAAAACCCCGGTTGGGAGAATCTTAATTCAATCTCGTTGATTATCCCATCAATAACTTCATAGAAAGTTTTTCTAAAATATTCTTCTATTGACGTGAACTTGTGTTCAGACTCGTTAGGTTTATATAGAAATTTTTTAGGAATCTCTCGCTTTCTCGGTAACGAGGGCTCCTCAAGATTCATTTCTTTTATTTTTTTCTTTACATCCTTCCACATTTCATTAAAAAATTGTTCTGAGCGTTTTTTTTTTAAAGATTCTAAAACTAACTCAACAGCTTCCTTTGCCCCAGCTACAGTTTGCGTTTCACTTTGAAGAACATTGCTCAATTGATCAGTTAAAGAAAACATTAGATAACTAAGTCTAATTCCAAAGTATATAGAACCCTTTGATAATTGATCATAAAGTCCCCTGGCTTTGGACCCTATATCATCATTACAAGATGCTAATGAAAATAGAAAGTCCAAAACAGCAGGGTAAGTATTGATAACCCCTGACAATGAAGTATGTCTGATGGTCCAACGGGTTGGGCATAATGGCCGAGGGCCAGTTTTCTCTATTCCATGAGCCTTAGCAATCTCATGAAAATTATGTGATCGTTTTGGTGATTCTTTGACAATAACTCCTATGTCGTTTACCCATTGAAGGCAATCACGTATTAAAGGAATTCTTTTTGAAGAATCCTGCACAGCCAAATTTAGAGAATGAGCTGAACAATGAATAAATAAAGCCATTGGTTGATCTGCCAACACTCTTGATTTGACACCGTTTTTTATTCCGGTCATATTTGATCCTCCGTCATAGCATTGTCCTCGCAAGAGATCCATACTTAAATCAAAACGAATAAGCATGTCTTTTATAATATTATACAATGATTCCCCAGTCATAGAGTGAGTGTCATAGAGACCAAGAAAAAACTCATCAATTTCAAGAGTATCTTCATCTACAGATCTGATCGATATAGAAACTTGTTCTTTTCCCTGTACATCATTGGTTTCATCAACAATGAGAGAATATTCTCCTCTTTTTTTTATTATTTTAATAATTTTACGCAAAATATCATGGGAAATAATTCTCAATATTTCATTCTGAATATCTGAAGAATTATATGATTTTTTGTGTTTTAAAAATAATTTTAATTCTGGAATGTCATTTTCCCTGAGACGTAATAATTGAATGAAATTTCCTTCATTAATATCATGTGCTCTAAATGCAATTCCCTGACGAGCTAAATATAATGCTGAGGTTATTATTGTTTTTAGAGCGATTTGATTTTGTATTTGAACAGATAATGTTTGTTCAGATAATAAGGAAATAATTGGAGTATTTTTCTTCAGTGCTTCTAATTTTATAAATGATTCTTTGTGAAAAGCAGATTTTTCGTGACTTTTTAATTTTATGATAATTTTTTTCCAGTTTTTATACCCATCAATCACTAAGTTTGTTTCATGATTTTTTTCACATTTTACTAATTTTTTTCCTAGCGCTTGGACACATATGAAACAAAAAATACTTTTAGTCATTGAGTCAAAATGAAGCCAAGGGTATGTTGTGAACCACTCATTCTGAAAATTATGATTACGTCCAGATTGGGTCCATGGAGGAATATCCAAAGGTTGATACGGTTCGTTTAAAGAGCATATCTTTTCGTGTGTGTTTTTAGTAAAAGCAAAAGAAACACTCTTTACAGGAGCAGATGGATCATCGGCGATGTTTTCTGTTAAATAAATGAATAAATTATTTAATTGAATTTCCGATCTCTGAGCAAGGCAACAAAACAATAAACAAGCATAATGACTCATTTTTTGAAATTATTATATTAATACCTATGGTGTTTGTGGAAGAAATGTTACTGCTGGTACTAGGGCGATGCTCATGGTGCAAAGGACTACCCGTGCTAATGCTTCCTTTTTCTAAAGAGCCTACGAAAGAACCAGATATAATAAGAAATTTTCATTTTTTTATTAAATTTTTAGCGTACGTATATTTTTGGCGAAGAAAAATAAGTTTTTAAGAGTAGGCCTACGGCCATTCTTACCTGTTTCTTTTTTAAAATAATCATCAATAAATCGACGTTTCATTTTTTTCTTCTTATAACTGTTAATCAACTACACTAAATAGTCTGTAGTCCTTTATATTTAACTTTTACAAATATATAGTTTAACAATATGCAAATTATTTAATCAAAATTTTTTTTAGGCTATATAGTAGATTTGTTATTTACTATTTGAAGGAAATAAATATTTTTAATTTTCTTTATTTTAATTTTTTTTTTTCCCAAGGCATAAAGTCTCAAGTTTTCATGTTATCTAAATTTTATTATTTTAATTCCATATAAAATGTATTTAGAATTTAGAAATACAATAGGTCTATATAAAATAAAAAAAATTTCTTACTTTTTTAATTTTTTTTAAATTTAAATAAAAAAAATTTTAAAATATATCATTTTTAAAACTAAATGAAATAAAAGAAGAAATTTTGCCCCCCCCTGCCCCCCCCTGTAGGATGCCAGGGGGGGCAATGTACCCGTGCCCCCCCCAGTTCCGGCGCCTATGGCTGTGTGAACCAGCTTCCTACCTGACTATGGGCTGGGGGTGGGGGGCTACGCAGCAGTTGAAAAACGAAGAGAGGACGCAGGTGACTGACCCTTTAAACAGTCATAAATAGACCCTTTTGTGCTGTGCCCAGTCGGTAACCTCGCGTGAACACAGACTCCTTCCTTAACATCTTAACACTTGCATTGCAACAAGAAATTTCCCAAATTGGAAATAAACTTGCTTGCCGAAGGCGAGCAAAGGGGTCCAGGGGCGCAGTCCCCTGGCTAGGCGGAAAGCCCGCCGAAGGCGGGCTTTGCGACTATATATAATAAAAATTATTTTGTATGAAATATACAAAAATCCTTCAAATATGGAATTTTATGCAATATCCACCAAATATACAAAAATAAAGCAGAATAAAATTTTACCTATGCTTTCCTAAATATATGATTGAAATAGATAAGTGATCTTCTGGGTCGTACAATGGGCGCCACAAGGGCCTGATACGCTCGAGAGTGGAACTTTGAGCTTAGGCAACCAAAATTCTTAGCTTCATGAAATGTTACCTTCAAGTAGGGCTGGACGGTAAACCGGTAAAAAAATTTTTACCGAAAACGCGGTAACGAACCTCTAATTCGGTAAAAACCGGTTTTTCTCGAAAGTCGGTAAAAAAATGTTCCGCGGCGGCAAACTTTGGTTCCGCGGGCGGTAAAAAATTTTTACCGACTTTCGAGAAAAAACCGGTTTTTTTTCATTATCGAGGTCGGTAATGAAAATCCATTACCGTCCAGCCCTACCTTCAAGTAGCTTTTTCCTTTCGGTTGCTTCAAAAAATATGATTTATTTGTTTTAAAAATATTGGTTTGGTTGACTAAGCTCAAGGCTCCACCCTCGAGTAGACCAGGCGCTTGTGGCGCTCTACTGTACGTAGATGATAGTAAACAAAATAAACACGCATAGAAATCCAGTCTTTAGCAATAAGTAAACTAGCGGTTGTTAATCTTTTTGACCTGCGCACCACTTTATAGCCTATTATACAAATTGCAAGTACTTTTTATTACAAGCAAAATATTGCAATAATCAATCAATTTTTAATGTGCTCCCTTTCATGGCGAGAGTTCAGATATAAATATAGAGAATTATTGGGGATATTCTTTAGACCTCCACCCCTGCCCTACCTTCATAAATTAACTAATCCGGGTAACTCATGGTCCGCAATGTACGAAAAAACAATCAGCAGTCAAAGCAAATATAAAATTTAACTAAATTAATTCTAAATTATAATTGTACAAGCAAATAATGATAATAAATGAGATATGAAAGAAGCATAAGAAGAACAGGAATTTGAAATATTAATAGATAAGAACAAAATAAATAATTATATCACGATTATGTAAAATTTTATCTCAATTCTTTTATTTTATAGGGCGAGGTACCCAAGAAAATAGTCATTTTTTTAACACTCACACTTGGTATCCAAAATGGCTTAAATAAACTCACCGAATCTGAACCCGCGACCCTTGGTATACAAGGCAGGCGCGCTACCAACTACACCAAGTCCGAGGGCTATAGTCATTCTTAATGTGCTGGTTTTGAAAGGTTGTGGCCACAATTTTGAAGCTATCGAGCCGAAATTTTTTTTAGATTAAAGCTATTTAAAATACCTACAACTTGTAGAAGCCCTTTTTTGATTTTCGAAAAAATAAATTTTTTTTATATTAATCGCATTAAATAAAAGATATTTTTTAAAAATCCGCTCTATATCTTATAGATAATTAAATTAGTAATCATTGTGTTAAAGAATAATTAAGTTTTTGCCTTTAGTTATTTTTCTGGAAGCTTCCAAATGAAATGGAATAAAACGCTTGTTTCCCCTATGGGGACAACTAACGCCATCTCTTGCCGCCTAGAGTAACCAGCTTCTGAATCTGCTAATAACGGTTTTTCGAGACGCGCACCTTAAAATCTGAATTCAATTTGTCTACTTAGGCTAAATTTATTTGATTGAGAAAGAGTAGAAAAAAAAAATTCAATAACATCGTGAAAGGGCCTCGGGTAATCAAACGCAATAGACGGGATCTATTCCCTCTAGATAAAAATGAAACCCGAGAGTGGGAGGGAGGGACAGACACACAAAGAGTGAGATAGAAATGTTTGTTGGATTATTGGACCATCAGCAGAATTTATGGCAATGAATATAATACATACAAACAATGAAAATGGGCGAAGGGGGAGGGAGGGGGGAGGGGTTATTTTGTATTTCTATTTGTAAACATTTCACTCTCCCCCAAGGGAGAGGAGAGCAAAAGAGAAGGTTTTTTGTATTATTGGAAAAACTAAAACCCCGAGGTCAAATGTCGACGTTTTTTGAGTATAAAAATGAAAAAAAAAAAAAAAAAAAAAATTATATATAAAAGTGAAAATGAGTGTTTTTGTTTGTGTTATCTTATACCATACCTATAGAATTGATCTATAAATTTTGATAAAATTTGATTAAAAAAAAAAAAAAAAAAAAAAAAAGAAAAAAGAGATTTAAAAAACAAAAAACTTTAACCAATCAAATTAAAAAAATATAATAAAAAAACTTTTTAAAAAATGCTTTTATTTAAATTGAACTAAAAAGAGAGAAATAATTTAATTGTTCTTGTTAAAATTGTTGAATATTTATGACTCAAAATAAAAGCGTGGGGCTCACATTGATAGCTTAAGGAATTGTATATATTAATATTTAGAGCCTCGGAATCTCTTTGAAGCGCCCCACGCTTTTATTTTAAGTCATAAATATTCAACAATTTTAACAAGAACAATTAAATTATTTCTCTCTTTTTAGTTCAATTTAAATAAAAGCATTTTTTTTTTAAAGTTTTTTTATTATATTTTTATTTTAAACTTTTTAGTCTTTTTTATTATAGAGTAAGGCAGGATGCGTGAAATAAAGTACCCCATTAGTTTGGTCAATTTTGTTAAAAACCAACTCACTATTTGCGTCATCAAAAATGAACCTTAAGTATCAAATTTCACACCTATAGCTCATCGGGAAGTCTTTTGAAATTAGATTAATACGAGTGAGGTTTCAAATAAAGTACCACATTAGTTTGGTCAATTTTGATCAAAACCACCATATAGTGGCGTCATCAAAAATGACTCTTAAGTATTAAATTTCACACCTCTAGCTCATCGGGAAGTCTTTTGAAATTACATTAATTCACGAAGGGTTTCAAATAAAGTACCACATTAGTTTGGTCCATTTTGGTAAAACGCAACTCACAATTTGCGTCATCAAAAATGACTCTTAAATATCAAATTTCACACTTCTAGCTCATTGGGAAGTGTCCTTTACAAAGACTCAAAGTTGGTGACCTTGAAAGAGTAAGTTAAATAAAAGCATTTAATAAAAAGTAGCTGACGCAAGAACAGATCCAGAGGAGTTTCTCGGGGGGCAGGAATCTGGTGTGATTGGTTACACACATAGGCGTAGCCAGGGGGGGAGGTTTAGGGGTTCAAACCCCTAAAATTTATGAAAAATAAAATTAAACACGTGTTCAGAAATTTCAATGATTTAAAATTGACAGTTTTATACATATCTCGACACTCTTCCACAATAGTGTAAGGTTATCAGCTAATTGTTAACACTCTTTTAATTGTACCCTACGTATTAAGTGTCATTTTTAATAAATCATTGAAACTTATGGACTAGTTTTTTTTATTTTCTCATAAATACATTTCAACTAATTTAAAATTATTTTTTTTTAAACTTTACTTTCTTTAATGTGTTGTTATCGAAAATGTTAAACCAAATTCATCTAGAAGAATTGAAACAAAAAAGGATTAGAAAAGCGATCTTCAAATTGCATGGATCAGATTTAGTTCATATCTGACGGTTTATATTTACTACTGTGTATTTTAACTTTATTGAATTTTTTACTTATTTTAAAATCGATCTAATAATATTTATTGAAAATGTATTTTATTAAAAAGATATTCCGGCAAAAATTCTAATATTTGATATTTAAATTTTTGATTAAAAAAAATATATGAAAAAAAAAATACCTATCGTAAAAAACTTTTTTTTTTTTTTTTTTGCTTCCCTTACTTCAAGACTTTCAAAGAGCTCTCGTCTTAGGAGAATTATTTTAAGGGGGTTCAGGAGCGACGTCTAAACGTACTTTAAAAAAAACTAGACTATTATAAGGAATTTTTCAATGCGGTTTTTTTTTAAATGAATTAAATTCATAAGAGATTATTGGGACATCGAGCTATAATTTTTTTAATGACTTATTAAAAAATTATCGTAATTAATTTTTTTGTTATCAAGCAAATACAAAAAAACAATCTAGTCCCAATAATCTTTAATTTTTTTTAAATTTAAAAATGAATTTATTGTTATTATTAATCACATATTAATTAAGAAATGTTTAAAATAAGCTTAGATGATTTATTTAAAAACCAACTGTCAAATTAGTTCAGCATTCTTGCAATAGATAGCAGGCTAGTCTAACAGCGATCACCTTATAGCGTATATCTGGCCTATATTTATATATTTTTATGCTTTTATAAAAGATACATAATATATAATAACATTTGTAAAGTATTTATTGTTAAAAGATCAATGAAAATCAACCCAATGCATTAAATATTATTAGCTACCATTCTGACATCTCTTGGCAAATTTTTGAATTACTTGATTTTTTTGGGCATACTTTTATGACACACTACGCCATCTTATCGTGAAAAACATGCGTAACCACTTCGCTCCCGTAGCTCCTTAATAATAGCGTTTAGGCCAAAACTCTCTATAGATTAATGGAAAAATTCCATGAACTGAAGGCTGATCAAATTTTGATGGAAACATCTCATATTGCAAATTTCTCGATCATTTTATGAGAAATCATCTCTGACTGAAAAACTCTAAACTCTAAACAACAGCTACAACCTCTACGATTTTTTTAAATTATATAGAAACCCATTACGAAAGATGAAATTTTATATGAGAAAAAGCGGAAAAAATATTTTTTAATTATATTTCCCTAAAATAGATAATGCCTTCTTTTTATTTTTATCAAGAACTACAATCATACAATTTTTTTTTTTTTTTTTTTTGCTTAAAAACGATTCAAGGACTCTCTCGCTCTCTCAGGTCACAAACTAGATCTCACATCACGATTACGTCATCTGAGCAATTACCCCTTCCTTTTTTGTATGGGTTGGGGTGTTTATCTGTTGGTGGGGGGGTCAAAGACTCGAATAAACCCTCAAGGTTTATCTCTCTAGGAAGGGGGGGGGAGGGGGGACACTACCCCCACCCTTCCTTATATTATATATATATAGGCCTAGACATAACTCTACGTTGAATCGTGAATCCCTCTCTCTCTCTCTCCCCTCCCCTCTCCAACGCATTTATATATTCACTCTTGACTCTCTCTCTCTCTCTCGTTTTTAGATGCATTCAGAGAGATAAGAACTTGCTAAATCAACTTTTTTTTTTCTCTTCTTCAATAGATAGCATCATTTTTTAGAAAGTCATTTGGATTATAAATTAAATTTCCTCCCCCTGAGAGCGGAAAAAAATTATTTAGGTCAAAAAAAAAAAAAAACTTTTATTTGCCACCGGGAAATTCAGCTTGGATGTCATTAAAAAAGGTCAAGAATCAAGTGACACTTTTACTAGATTTTTTTTTTTTTTTTTTTTTTTTGTAAGCGAATCACTTACTCTAGGTGAGTACACAAAAGGTAAAAAAGATTTAATAAAAGTAGAATTTGTTCCTTTATAATATTATTTGCTGAATTTATACGGTTTATATTTCAATTGAATTATTCATTTTTAAAAAGACTTACAAATATTATAGGAAAAACATTTTCGGTTTTAGAAAATTAAAAATCAGGTGTGACTGTTCGCACAGCAGACAACTTTCTCATACTTTATGTAGTTGAAAGTTGTGTTCTGTGCTTACCACACCAGATTTTTTGTGCCGGCATATATTTGGACTCTCCCTCCCCCCCTCCCCCCGAGAGGGCCTTCACGGTCGAAAACTTAGGACAGGTATCCTAGAGTACCCCCGATAACCTGTAAAAATTTCATTCCCTTAGGAATAATTTCCCGGCTAAATGTTATATCGAATGGTCTATATTGTGATTTTCCACTTGTTTTTCAAATAGAGGAATAAATCAAAACCGAAATGCTAATTTGTAAATATCATTAAATCTATAGGTTTTAATGAAAAAATGGTTATTATAAATCTTCAAGAGATTTAAATTTTCTATAAAATGAGATAACAATCAGCTTTCTACGACACTTGGTTTTCATTTTATGAAGTAAAAACTTCCAATTTTTACATAAAATGGCACTTTTTAAAATTTTAACCCCGATGAGGCAAGAGTTAACGTTATCCAATTTAGCTAAAACTTTGGCATTATCATTTTCTAGCCAAAAGGCAACTTTTAGGAAGTTCCCTTGAAAGGAATGAAAAAATTTTGTATAGTTAGTGGCAATGTTGTTTTTTCAGATAAGTTTAATTAAAATAAGAAATTTTAATAATTTTATATTTTTATATAAAAAAATTCGAATATCTAAAAATTTGTGCCAACTCATTGTCATTGACTTTTTGCCCGGAGGGATTTGCTTGGGTTAGGTTGGATTATCGCCTTTCAATAAACAAACATGAGTTCGGTATACCATCATCACCTCTGACCCTATAAGAGGTCATTTTACAAAATATTTACTATAATATCAGATGTAATAAATAAAATCTCTCATTAACAAAAACAATTTTGTATCTCAAACTTGGCGCTTCGTATAAGCTGATTGCATTGCTTTGTATTTTATACAAATAATTTATGTATAATACACATCTACTGACAACTCCGCAAGATGACTCAATGCTTCGTCATTTGAGCTCACACTGTATGTATCAGTTATACAGGGTGTCCGGTAAAGAATGGATAACCTTGAAATGTCTTATAGTATAACTTATGGCCGTTCAGAAAAAAAATTGAAACAAAATATATCATAAGTAGTACCTAAGATATGATTTTTTTTTAAAAGAAAGGTCAAATTTTTTTACCTTGTTTTACTTTTATGAGCACTACGATCAGAAATGAATGGATTCCATCGGTTTGTTGTTATTTTATTATTATACACGAACTATGCTAATAGATAAACAGTGAATAGTATGACTAGCTATTGCACTTTTTTATTAAAAAATATATTATCGTGATTTACTTTGAATCAGTGTTAAAACGACCACCTGGCTATTTTATTGGAATTTGCTAATTTTTTAATAAAAAAGTGCAATAGCTAGTCATACTATTCACTGTTTATCTATTAGCATAGTTCGTGTATAATAATAAAATAACAACAAACCGATGGAATCCATTCATTTCTGATCGTAGTGTTCATAAAAGTAAAACAAGGTAAAAAAATTAGACCTTTCTTTTTAAAAAAATCATATCTTAGGTACTACTTATGATATATTTTGTTTCAATTTTTTCTGAACGGCCATAAGTTATACTATAAGACATTTCAAGGTTATCCATTCTTTACCGGACACCCTGTATATTGTTTGTAAATATTCAAATAATCTTTTTGTTATTTTGATTTTTCTAACTCAACAATGCTTTCAGCTCGAAAAATGGACTGATGATGGTTATATTTCATTAAAACCGAAACTGTTTCCTCAATAGAGAGTTTCATTTCGTAGAGACTAGCTACCTGGCTGCTTGCTCCTTTATCCTCTTATTGTCAAAATTTTGTTTCTTGCAACCACTTTAATGTATAAGCTTATATATTCTTGTAAACAAGTACAGAATGCACCTTTAAATTACCGAAAGTAAGTTGCTATGCGACCAGACACACTAGATCCCCCCTCCCCCTCTGGATCCGCTCTTGACACAAACACACAATATGAAATATCAGAATGTTAAATTGAATACTCTACATATCTACATATGGATTAAATCAAATTTTCTATCTCCAACTTTCATAAATATTTATTTACAATATGTAAAAAAAAAACGTTAGCAAATATTGCAAGAAAAAAGAGAAGATGAAGAAAGAGAAGGAATCATAAAAAAAAAACTGTCGTGAACAAATGTAACAATTTAAGGATGCACAAAAAACCATTGAGATGAATTCTAGTGGAAAAGTGAATTCTTATTATGTTGGCATTTCTGGAAGTAGTAAGAAAAGAATTAAATCACATTCAAGTAAATATTCACAAGCGAGAGAGAAAAGAAAGGATTCAATATTATAATATTAAAAGAGAGAGAAATTTATAAAACACTAGTCGCAATGCCCACCCTCGGCGGGTGGTTTTTTTTTTATTTGTCAAAGGTTTTTTTCGGCATCCCAGGCCATTTAGACCCCGTCTATATTTATTTCAATTGGTGATTGGTAACCATTTCGATTGGAATAAATTTTTTCGCCAGTGACGGGGTGCGAACCCTTAATTGTTGACACCAGAATTTACATGGTTCATATTGAATCAAATTAATAGAATCTGTGATCTGCATCTGCATCTACCTACAAAACATGATTTAAAATTTTTAACAAAAAAGTACAATACTTTATTTCAAAGTGAATCACTCAAGTTCCTCAGTTCAACTTTTCTTTTCAAAGTGAAAAATACTTTCTCTCTATATATATTTCATATATAGGGTAAGAGAAAGTAAAAATACAACAGCTGCAGAAATAGTGACTTAAACGTTGAAATTTTCAAATATGAATAGGAAGGGAGCCAAGAAAGAAATCAGACAAAAATTTAATCAATCTTTATCTAATTTTTAATTTCGATTGCGGACGTTTCGGACGCAATTTGCGTCCTTCCTCAGGAGTATCCCATCTGTATTTTACTAACAACCGATTGTCCTGAGGAAGGACGCGATTTGCGTTCGAAACGTCGGCAATCGAAATTAAAAATTAGATCAGGATTGATTAAATTTTTGTCTGATTTCTTTCCTGGCGTAACCATTTAAAAAACTAATAATAATTTTATTTTTATGAAAAAAATAATAAAAATGAATCGGTCAATCTTTATTTAATGAAAACAAAAATGACGTTTCAATTCTCGATTGGAATTATCTTCAGAATATTTTATTTTTATGACAATATTTTGTCTTCTTCTTTCCTGACCATCCTGTAATAGGAGATTTTTCTCTTTGATTTGTTCTTTTAAATTTTAGTAAACTCTAATAATTTTCCCCTTTTGAATACTCATCGCCCCCCAATCGCCCCCACTTATTTATTGCCCCTCTGATATCCCAAATCGCCCACTTGGGGCGTCCCCCGGGTTGGGAACCACTGATCTAGAAGATTTAGAGCGAATTTTAAAAAAATCTTTTATTTAATGTGAATAATCTAAAAAAATTATTTTTTTTTTGAAAATCAAAAGGGCAAGTTGTAGATATTTTTAAATAGCTTTAAATTAAAAAAAAAATTGAGGTCGATAGCTTCAAAATTGTGGCTTCTGGAACCTCTCAAAACCAGCAGATCGAGACGCGCACCTCTTTTAAATAGAAATTCAAAAAAATTTATTTATTTCAATTTTATTCCCTCATTTGATATTCCCGTAAAATAAAAGGTTATAAAAATTTTGTCACGTGAATACAAATTGACACGTGCCATTCATTGGTGCCAATAAACATAATGAAATTTATTTTTCTTTTTTTTTTTATTATTTTGTTCTATGTTCTTTGTTCTCTGCATGTATGCATGCCTCCCCTAAAACACATACTGTACATACAAACCTCCCTAAGGAGGAGTCTCCGTCATGCATTATTGACGATAATAGCCCCAAGGATCCGTGCATTTGGTTACAACCCCTCAACACATTAGAATCCCCCGGGTGCTTAAAGTCGTCCTCGTCCTCGTCCTCGTCGTCGGCGTCGTTTGCTTTGCTTTGATTCTTCGCTTCTATTCACCCTAAGGCCCTTCAAGTCCTCCTACCCCCGTCGACGTCGTCTATGCAAGGAATTTTAATCCAAAAAGGAGAAAGAGATGGTGGGGTGGGGGAATATTGTACGTACCATTTCCGAAAAAAAAAAAACGTGATACTCACTATAAGGGTTACAAAGAATCAACATAGAAAAAAATCACTTGAAGGGAGAGAGTTGGCTACTAAAAAAAAACGTTTATTGAAGATGAAAAATAGTTATTTAAGGAAAGGAAATTTATTATAAATAGCCACATGGCCCGATTATAGAGGTCAGTGGAAGTATTTAATCCAAAGTTGAATAAAGATGGCCTCCGATGCCGAAAAGTAAAAGATTATTGAAATATTAATATGAAACGACCCCCTATTGATACTATAACACACTTAAATATATACATTTTGGACCGTTTATTTTGAAAGTGGTGTAAGTCCATTTTCTATTGTTTCGAGAAAATGAAAGGTTAACATAACGTGTTATCTGTTTATTAAAAAATCTATTTAGCGACCAATTTTCAATTCTACGAAACATTGGATTTTTAAAGAAATTTACCTCTAGCAAGTTATACATTAGAAAATTTACATTAATTTAAGCATAAATTATGTGATATCTCATAAAAAAATGGACTTACACCACTTTCAAAATAAATGGTCCATTTAATGCCCGTTCGTACCAACGCATCTTTTTTTTTTTTTTTTAAAGTCATTTTGGCTGCAGAGGCCATTTGACTCGTATAAACTTATTTATTATTTATATTATACAGTATCGATGGCTTCCGGCGGGCGTTCAATGGTCTTGGTTTTTCGGGGGCACCTATCCCGATTTTCAGTACCACTTGGCGTTGCTTATCTTGCCCACGGGGCGGTGTAGAGGTTAGCGTGCTAACCTCATATACCAAACGTCGCGGGTTCGACCCCAGGCAGTCCGATGATTTTATTTAAGCCATCTGGATACCAGATGGCTTAAATAAAAATGCCTGGACCCTAATATAAATAAATTCATAAATAACGGTTATCGTAAATGTCTTATATGGCCTGAGCTGCCGAAAAAGACAGTGTGAATGTGTGTGTGAGTGTGAGTGTGAATGAGAAAAAAGTGTGAATGTTTTAAAAAAAAAAAAAAAAACTAGAGCTCGTTTTATATCTTACAAATTAAATTTGAAATCAAATCGGGTCACAAGTAAAGTAACCCAAACATGAAATTCCGATTTCATTGAAACTTGGGACAATTAAATAAATGATAAATCTATATATAAATTTGAAAAAATTCGACCAATGAATGAACAGTTTATCTTAAACGATATATTGACTGACTTATTTACAGTCTATTTAAGCGTTGTTTGAAAAAACAAATTCCATCTCTTTTCAAACAAAGCTCTACCAAGTTAATATTTAAGTTAGCTATCCCCTTGGGACTTAACACGAAGCTTTTGAATAAAATCGCCCAAAGAGTGCTAGTACCTCTCTGATGTATTTTTTTTTTTTTAATTTTACGGTTTTCTCAAAATTCCAACGATTTTAATTGAATATTAATTATATGAGTTTTCTTCATGGGCCAAAATCAGACAGTATATAAAATTTTTTATTTATTGATTTTGATTAAGGTGCGCGTCTCGAAAAACGGTTAGAACACTATAGCCGCAGAAAAAAAAAAAAAAACTCCACCCACCAAAAATAAATAATATTTATAACATTTTTTTTCAAAAATAATATGAAATAAGTTACGTAAAAAAATATGGGGGGGAGGGGGGGGGGGGGAGGGGGAGAGAGAGAAAAAGGGGAATGTTTAAAAAAAAAAAAAAAAAAAAACACTATAGATTACCGAGTAACTCAAGGCGGCAAGAGATGGCGTTAGTTTTCCCCATAGGAATATAAGGGATTTTTCCCATTTCATTCTAGAGCTTCCAGCTAATTAATTAAAGGCAAAAAATTAATTATTCTTTGAACACAATGATTACTAATTTAATTATCTACAACTTATAGAGCTCCTTTTTTTAAATATCATTTATTTAATGCGATTAATCTAAAAAAAAAAAATTTTTTTTCAAAAATCAAAAAAAGGGCTTCTCTAAGCTTGAAGATATTTTAAATGGCTTTAATTTAAAAAAAATTTGAGGTCGATAGCTTCAAAATTGTGGCCGCTGGAAAGTCCCAAAATTAGCACCCCGAGACGCGCACCTTAATATTCAAAAAACAATAATTTTTTAGATGCTCTTTAAAATGTATATTCTCATTTTGCTCTCAAAATTGTTTGAAACTCACTGAAGTTCATAGGAAAGTGGAGAAATGGTTGCCATGGTAACAGAGTATAAATATTTTCCCCCGCCCGTGACCCTTGGCTCAGAGAGAAGACAGTAGCTTCTCGTCCCGAGGTCCCGGGTTCGCTTCCCGTCCCAAGTGAGAAAAATTTATTTCATTTGAATTGACTACAAATCATTTGAAATAAATAGGGATGGGGTCTAAACGGCCTTAGATTTTTTCATTAACTATATTTAGTTATCTTAATTATTCAATTATTTATTTATTATAGACTTAATTTACTTATTTATTTTTTATTAATTTAATTACTGACTAATTTAGGGTGTGTTTATTTATTACAAGTATTGGTTGGCTTGTCACCTATGCTGGAATATATTGAGGGCATTTCAAAAGAAAAATAAAAAAATTCAAAAAAATCTATATTATTACTCTATAATATTATTATTCATTATTCATTTAAACGTCAGAATATTTAATAATTAATTAATTATAAATTTATTCAATTATTAATCTCTATATAATAAATAAATAACAAAAATAAATAATTAGATAATTTTTTAATCAATCAAATTAAAATTAGATTATTCGCAATTTAACTAAATAGATATAAATTTATATAATAAATAACAGGTGAATATTGATGAACAAAGCATCCATAATTTAATTATTAATTATATAATCCGCTTTAAATGTAATTTATTGTTGTTTTTGTTGTTGTAAATGTAAATACGGAAGCCATTTGTCATAATTTCAAAATTAAATAAATAAATTGATTATTGCAATTAGTTAGTAAAAAACTAAAAATTTGTTAAAATTTAAAAAAATCTGGTGTGACTGATCGCACAGCACAAAACTTTCTTTAATATTTGGTAATCGAAAGTTGTGTTCTGTGCTTGTCTCTTTATGTTCAGTTTCCGACCATATATTACAGTAAAATTCAAGATATAAAATTTATGCCAAGCCCTCGGGCCCAAGTGGGAACATAACAGCAAGATTAGAAGGTTCCGTTTCGATATTAATTTGTAACTAAAATATTAAATTCCATAGCTCAAGATGTGAAGTGAGATCTCAACCTCTGCCTAAAGAAAAATAAAAAAAAAATTCATCATTTCTTTTGTTATTTTTATATTCAATAATATGATTTATCTAACCCCAAAAAATTCCAAACATAAGCACAATATTTTAAAAAAATTATTTAGCAATTTTTTTTTTTTTTTTTATTAAAAATCAATTTGATCAATCTCGTGTGATGCTGATGACGTTGCAACTACGTCAGCCATTCGTTCATCAGATTTGGTTTTAGGGGAAGCTGACACATGTGAATTATGATCTTACACATACATAGACCCTTTATAAGTAACTCACTAAAGCTCTTTGTTGAAACGCACACGGAAAAATTTCAATTAATTTCTTGTAGATATTAATATTTGAATACAATTTCTAATAGAATGTGAAAGAATAGCACGTAACTCTTAAATTTGTAGGAAAAGAAAATTTGCTGCAAAATCAATCTTATCGTTGTTAATTAATAAAGACAGCTCATATTATCATAAAATTTCTGTCCGGGAATAAAAACTCTTGTTTTCTGTTTTCTATTCGTCTTAAACGTTCAACCACAAAACTAGATTTGGGTAATTGAGTTTATTAGATGGTTAATTTCGTTAAATGGAGAAATTATCACTTATAACAAATTTCTTGATTTGTGCTGCACTTTCGTCTAAAAGTGGGTATCTTGAGTACAAATCGACAGATACATGGTTCGACTCCAGGCAGTGATTAGGGATGGAAAAGGCGCTCGAAAAGTCGATTTTCAATTTTTGAATGGACTCGATATTTTTCGATTCTCGGAATCGATTAATCATTTCTGAAAGTCGACTTTTCGACTTTTTAAAAAACTCTCTAACTCGATCTTAGGAGGTACTCAGTAAATATTGAATATGGAAAAGAGCAAGTACAGGTGCAGCAAATAAAGAGAGCCTTTGGATGCCAAATGCTGAAAGGGAGACGTTTCGGACAAAATTTATTCGTCCATCCTCAGTCCTCGTCGGCTTATAAACTAATTAGGCACAAAGTTATCATTGTTGTTGTGGCTGACACTCGCCTGTTTTTATATAAAAAAATAAACATATGGACAAATTCGTGCCACAACAACAATGACAACTTTGTGCCTAATTAGTTTATAAGCCAACAAGGACTGAGGATGGACGAATAAAATTTTGTCCGAAACGTCTCCTTTTCGGCATTTGGCATCCAAAGGCTCTCTTTATTTGCTGCGCCTGTACTTGCTCTTTTCCATTCCATAACATCAACAGCAACTTCTCTTCAACTTAATATAAGATGTATTAAGTATTTAAACATTTTATTAAATACAACACACACAAATATTGTTTTCAATATTTTTATAAAAAAAGAATATTCTATCCAGGAATTGCACGTGATATGGCACCGAACATTAAAATAAAATATGTATGTTGAGTATCAAAATAAAACATTAAAAAAGAGGAATTAAGAATGCCAAATATCTTCACTAATCCATGTGAGAAAGGGTGTTGATTGGTGTGTTATGTGTAGGTTTTAAAAGAAAGATGAAAGACAATCAATGAAAACGTTACAAACTATGTTACCATCGGAAGTATTGTAAGAAAAAAGTCGAAGTCGTCCAGTGAGAATCGATTCTAATCGACTTGAAAGAGTCTCAATTCGATAATGAAATGTTTAATTTAATAAAATCTCTATTATTCAATTTGCCCAGCAATGGTTTCCAATAAAATTTCATTTTAATTTTAATTTGGGCGATTTTTTTTATATAACCTAGAATTTAAAAGAAGTGTATGTAAAATACGTCCGAACATATACTAAAACATTTTTATTTGAACACAAATTGACTTCAATAATGGAAGTGATATTATTTTGAATCTGACGCCTGCGCCACCCCCCAATTAAAATCCATTAAAATCGCTGTTAATATTTTTTAAAAAGCGGCAAAATCATAATAATTGGTTGGGGGGTGTGGAGTTTGAAGAGAGAGGGAGTATTTTTGACGTGGGCTAATTATTAAAAAAAGACAATAAATTTATTCGCTGTCAAATAATTCATTCTGACACGCGATTATAATGATTCATACTCTTTGTATGATTTTTTTTCCACAAAAAAAAAAAAAAAAAATTGTGCTATAGAAAAAAAAAAGCAAGAGTTGATCAATTGCTTCTTTTATTAAAGGGATTCCCTCCCCCCTTCTTCTCTCTGTGAATCAATCATTAAATAGAATTGTATCTCATTGAATGGCAATGGATCTGAGAAGGAAGAAATTAACGAAACAAGGGAGGAATTTCAAAAAAAAAAAAAAAAAAAAATTCGGGAAGGAGGAATTCTTGTCAGTATTTTCTCAGCTTTTTGTCTTTTTTTTGTAACAATTTCATTAATCAGCATTGCGAATAAAATCTTTTTTTCGAATAAATACATTTTTTTTACTCAATATTAATATATACTACACTGTATAAAAAAATTTTGTAATTTTTGAAAGTCGTTTGAAAATTAGATTGCAATTGTGTGGTAATTTTAGAATTTCCAAACTGCTTTCCAAAAAAATACAATTTTTAACGAAAATTACTATACAATGTATGTAAAATTACAATGCATACTCTATTTTTTGAAGAAAATTGTAATTTTAAAATGTTTTTTTTTTTTTTTGTTGTAAATATTTGAACACATACATTTGTAAATTTCGTAGATAAATGCATAGTAGTTATCATTTACAAGGGAAATTTTTAAATTTAGTATTCCAAAACACACTAAAACTAAGATTTTTTTTACAGTGTATGATAAAAACATTTTTTTTTTTTTTGAAATCCTAAAGCGAAATAAATTCTGCTAAATCTGCTTTACAGAGGTCGAACTCTTCTTACTCTTTGATCTAAGAAACGGTGATAACGGTGAACGATAATTTTAATTAAACTCCCTTCATATTTATTTTTCTCCCCCAACCAGCCAGGCCTCGACAATTCTGTCCCTTTGACCAGCCTACCATCAGAACCAGTCAACATTTTTGCTATACAAAAATAAATAATAAACACATTAAATAAATAAATAGACAAATAAATTAAACAAACACAATAACTAAAATAAATAATCACAATAAATAAATAAATAAATAGATAAAAAAAAGTCAAATAAAGATCTGGTACATCTTATTTCTCGTGAGGGTGAAACATTCATTGCCATATACCGTCACATTCTGGCAAGCTAACAAATGCGTGACGTTCCACAGCCCTGACCCTAGCTCACACCTTAGAACATATTCCAGCTCTCTCCTAAAGTTTATATTGATACAACTAAATAAAATATGATTGAGACAAGCCAAGCTCATGACACACCATCAAACGAACATCCCCCTCTGTCTCTTACATCTATCCTAAACATATGGCAAGGGGAATAGAGCATGGTTCATTCTCATTGTTTAAAGTGGAATAAAAACACACCTCGTACCTTCCATACGAAAATACCAAGGAGCCTCAATCCGAGGCTTAAC